>JAKWIY010001810.1:0-15359 GCA_027704805.1 Solanum corneliomulleri | reverse complement strand
GCATCCTATTCGGGTTTGGGTGCAGTGCTAATGTAAGAGAAGAATGTGATTGCTTATGCTTCGAGGCAATTAAAGGTGCATGACGTAACTATCCTACCCATGATTTGGAGTTGGCCGCGGTTGTATTTGCACTAAAGCAATGGAGACACTATTTGTATGGGTTTAAGTGTGAGGTCTATACGGATCATCGTAGCCTACAATGTCTTTACTCACGAAAGATTTGAACTTGAGACAGAGAGATGATGGAACTACTGAAGGACTACGACATCACTATCTTGTATCATTCGGGAAAAGCAAATGTTGTGGCAGATGCTTTAAGTAGAAAGGCCGGAAGCATGGGAAGTCTAGCCCATTTGCAAGTTTCTAGACGCCCATTGGCTAGAGAGGTTCAGAATCTGGCTAAGGACCTTATGAGGTTAGAAATAAATGAGAAGGGAGGATTGTAGCTTGTGTAGAGGCAAGATCTTCTTTCTTGAAAGATCAAGGGAAAAAGTTCGATGATGAGAAACTAGGTCGAATTCGAGATAAGGTGTTGCGAGAGAGGCTAAAGAAGCAACAATCGATGGGGAAGGTGTTTTGAGGATTAAGGGAAGGGTATGTGTAACCCGCATGGATGATTTGATAACCACTATTCTGACAGAGGCTCATAGTTCCGGATATTCTATACATCCTGGTGCAACCAAGATGTACCGTGATCTAAAACAAACACTTTTGGTGGAGTAGAATGAAGCGCGACATTGTTGATTTTGTTGCCAAATGTCCAAATTGTCAACAAGTAAAGTATGAACACCAGAGGCCGGAGGAACCCTTCAGAGAATGCCCATTCCTAAATGGAAGTGGTGAGAGAATCGCAAGGACTTTGTGGTTGGTCTTCCAAGGACATGGGTAGTTTGATTCTATTTGGGTGATTGTCGATAGTTAACTAAGTCTGCTCACTTCATTCCGGTTAAGGTGACTTACAATGCCGAGAAGTTAGCCAAGATCTATATCTCAGAAAACGTTCGACTGCATGGAGTTCCACTCTCCATTATATCAGATAGAGGTACGCAGTTCACTTCTAAGTTTTGGAGAACATTGCATGCGGAATTAGGTACTAGGTTGGACCTTAGTACTGCATTTCATCCTCAGACTGATGGTCAGTCTGAGCGAACGATTCAAGTGTTGGAGGACATGCTTCGTGCATGTGTGATAGAGTTTGGTGGCCATTGGGATAGCTTCTTACCTTTGGCAGAGTTTTCATACAATAATAGCTATCACTCCAGTATCGATATGGCTCCATTTGAAGCATTGTATGGGAGGAGGTGTAGATCTCCCATTGGGTGGTTCGATGCATTTGAGGTTAGACCTTGGGGTACTGACCTCTTGAGGGATTCGTTAGATAAGGTGAAGTGCATTCAAGGAAAGCTTCTAACGGCGCAAAGTAGGCAAAGGAGTATGCAAGACCGAAAGGTGAGAGACTTGGAGTTCATGGAGGGTGAACAAGTCTGTTGAAGGTTTTCACCCATGAAAGGGGTGATGCGGTTGGAAAAAGGGGTAAGCTAAGTCCAAGGTATATTGGACCATTTGAAGTGCTTAAGCGAATAGGGGAGGTGGCTTATGAATTAGCCTTGCCCCAGGGCTGTCCGGAGTGCATCCGGTATTTCATGTGTCCATGTTGAAAAGATAACATGGAGATGGAAACTACATTATCCGTTAAGATTCAGTTTGGCTTGATGAGATTGACTTATGAGGAGGAACCGGTTGGATATTAGATAGAGAGGTTCCACAAGTTAAGGTCGAGGGAGATGGCATCCATCAAGGTTCAATGGAAGAATCGACGGTTGAAGAAGCTACTTGGGAGAGGAGGCAGATATGCAAGAAAATACCCACATCTGTTTATAGATTCAGGTACTCCTTTTCGCCATTGTTTTTCTTCTTTTGATCGTTCGGGGACAAACGATGGGTAAATTGGTATCTATTGTAACGACCTATTTAGTCGTTTTGAGCAGCAGAGTTTATTTCTGGAAAAACTGGCTGAGACGACGGTCACCACGACGGACCGTCATGGGCATGACGGACCGTCGAGGGTGTCTCGTCCCAGAACACTTAGAATTCTGAAATTTGGGTATTAAAATCGACTCTCTGTAATCTGTGACGGACCTGCAGGACGTGCCGTCACAGCTACGATGAACCGTCATGAGGCACCGTTTCAAAACACTTCAACTCTTGAGAATTTGGTACGGGAAACGAGTCTCTGACCGTCATGACGGAAGTGCAGGACGGACCGTCACAGTGTACTTAGTGAAAAATGGAATTCTAGGATGTTGCGACGACCTGTGTGACGGACCGTCGCAGGCACGACGGGCCGTCACAGGTTGCGCAAATCCCAGGCAGAATCGGTTTTCTTTACACGTTTTAAGGGATGTTTTGGACTATTCTTTCCTTAATTATAAAGTTAGAGGGTTAATATTAATAAGTCTAATTACTTGGGTGTTAAAAGGGGTAACCTTAAGTTAATTAGTGGGTTCTATTGTCATCTTTTACACTTAATTATATGTTAATTAGGGTAAAAGAAAGAGGGTTTGAATAAAAGAAAAAGAGAAAGAACAGAGAGAGAGAAAGGGTCGATCGAACAAGGCAGAGGGAATATCAAAGCTTGGGAAATTGCTTGTTGATTCCAATTCTTCGGTGGAGGTAGGTTATGGTTATTTTACGATATTCGTAGTGAACTCTTAATAGTGAATGATATGTATTGGTGGTATTGTAAACCTGTCTATATGCTTAATTGTATGCTTGCATGAATATGATTATTTGATTTGATATAACAAGCATGATGAAAACCATTGAATCCCAAATCTTGAAAGAAACTTTAATCTACGTTATTAATGATGATGCCTTGGTATAAAAGAAGGCTTGATGAATTAAAGTAATGGGATTGATGATGCTTGGTATAGAGAAGGCTTGATGAACGGATAGAATGAGGGTTAGGGATTCAGAGTGTCACGTTCCCAACCATAGTATTAGTGGATCGGAGTGTCACGTTCCGACACATAGTATTAGTGGATCGAAGTGTCACATTCCGACACATAGTATTAGTGGATTGGAGTGTCACGTTCGACACATATAGGGGATCAGGAGTGTCACGTTCCGACACATATAGGGGATCGAGTGTCACGTACCGAACATATAGGGATCGGGTGTCACGAACCGCCACGTAGAATTAGGGGATCGGAGTGTCACGTACCGACACATTGTGGTAGAGATCGGAGTGTCACGTACCGACACAAGAGGAAGAAAGATAATGATCTGAAAGATGATAAATATACTCAATCTAATAACCTTAATTCCCAAATGAGTATGGTATTGAGGCTTGAGCCCTCATGGATGAACTTGATGGTACTTTTGATGATTATAGTACTTGTGTTGCTACATGTTGAGTTTATAGTTGATTTATAATATTACTTGATATATATTATCTTCTATTTTGAGTTGGCCGATGAATCTACTCAGTACTTGTGGTTGTACTGACCCCCTACTTTTATGTTTTCTTCTTTGTTAATTGTGGAATGCAGCAAACGTTCCGTCAACTTCAACTCCGGCAGTAATTCTAGCCAGCCTTCACTACACGGAAATTCAGGGTGAGCTAATGCGTCTAGCTTGGACTGGGTCTTCTTCTTCAAGTCTTGATGCCTTGAACTTCCGCATGGACTAGCTTCTATTTATTTTGTTTTCTTAGATATTCTTAGTTTAGTAGTTTGAGGATAGATGTTCTTGTGATGATGACTTCCAGATTTTGGGGATATTAATAATAGTTTGAATTGTTTTAAGTATTCCGCATTATTTTCTATTGATATAAATTGAAATGTTAAGGTTTAGATTGGTTGGTTCGCTCACATAGGAGGGTGAATGTGGGTGCCAGTCGCGGTCCCGATTTGGGTCGTGACAGCAAGAGAACAAAGATGTGTGTGCTCAAGTAAAGAGTGTTGTAGACAATGGATTTTAATGTTGTTGTTACTTATTTAGCTATCAATCACAAAATACAAGTGTTTAAAGTTAACATTTGTCATTACAAAATACAATCATATTCAAACATGATAGCAGAAACAATCAATAAAAACTACAATAAATATTATTTTGGATTAAAAAGGAAAAGTATGATGATAGTTTTTTCTATAAAACATTTTACCTAGAAAAACAGCAAAAGACAGCTTATAAAAGGAAACAAACACTCTACATAGGGAGGAAATAAATAAAATAAGTAGAAAGAGAAATTTGTATTTTAAAGCAAAAAAAATGTCCCTAGGTGGAATTGATCAGTAGCATACAACCGAGAAACACCTAGATCACCCACTATAATCATCAGATCAACCAAACCATTTGTTTCATGTGTGCTCACCTTTATATTTCATATAATTCTTCATAATTTTTATATAAATATATTAGTTTGATACAAAATTGATAGGTGCTCGGTTCACCCGAAAAGTAGTCTGCCCCTGGTTGCTGAAGCAAGAAATAAGTGGGATCAAAATTAGAAGACCGAAGGGGGTTCTTACTTTATATAATAAAATTCAAGTTTTGAGAAATCAATTGTGCCCATTACTTCACAACTAACAATATTCAACAAGTGGTATAGATCCTGGTGGATAAGAGCGAGGTAGTAACTCAAAAAAGATCTTACAAACTATTGTTGGAGGCTACAAGTCGCGAATTAATTATTAATGGAAGATTTTGCAAGAAATCTTAATTGAGTTGAAAAGATCCACAGAAGAAAATACGAATCATGGAGCATGAGAATGCATTATTACTTTCTCGGCCAAGAATTGTGGGACATAATCAGTGGATCAGATACCACACACCAATCGATGTTGAAGCAGCAAAAATGTGGAAGGTCAAAGTTGGAAAGACCATGTTTGTTCATGTTATAATAATTTAGGATGAGTTTGTGCAGCGAATTAAGAATGCTAAGACACCCAAAAAACTTGGGACACCTTGGTAACAATTTTTACAAAGAAGAATGATGCTATATTACAAAGGCTTGAAAATGAGCTTTTGTCACGGAATATGAAAATTAACCAATACCTCTCAAATTAAAAATCATTATGTGAAAAAAATCAAAATTAGATCCTGAGAATGCTATCACGAAGACAAAAATGAGAAGAATCATTGTTCATGGTCTAAGGCTGCAGTACAAAGGCATAATTACAGCCACACGGGGGTGGGACAAAAAACTAGTATATTTGAGTTAGAAAATATGTTGGAAAAGTAGAAGATTTGGAGAAGCCTTTATCAAGACTCATTATAAAACACAAAGATAAGGCGTCCTTCACCAAAAGAAATGCCTATAAAAAGAGAGAAGCGGAGAAAAGCTCACGGCCAGGGTGAGACAAAAAGAATCAACATCAAAGACGTCAACGACAAATCAAGCAGACAAAAGCTTTAACAACTGACAAATGTAGAAGTGCTACAAATGTTGTAAGTAAGGACACTACGCCAGAGACTGCTAATACAAGAAAGTTGAAGGTAATGTTGCTACTTCTACTCAAAACAAGAAAGATGAAGAAGAAGTATGGGATTTCGGAAATCTCTTATAAAGTTGAAGAACTAATTAACAAGAGGAGCTTGTCTGTTGTCACTCTAAAAAAGGATCTTGAACTTGCAATTATAAGTGAGAAATTGGTCAATTATGAACATGATTTGATCATTGATTCAGGATGTTCCAATCACATGGATGATGAGGAGGAAAAGCTCATTAGCACAAGTGAATATAGAGGTGGTTTATTTGTGGGGACTTCAAATAATTCAAAAAATCTCAATAACTCATATTGGCAAGATGATATTTGCGCCTTATCACAGGCAAATGGAACTTCAAAATGTCTACCATGTTCCAGGTATGAAGCAGAACTTATTATTTTTATCGCAACTAACAAATTCTTGTAACTACGTCTTATCTGAGCCAAATGACATAAAAATATATCAAAACTTAAAAGTTACAAGTACACCAATCATGGAATGGAAAAGATTAGAATCAATCTATGTCCTATCAGCGGAGCCAACTTATTTTGAGAAAACGCAGAGTAATGAAATATCTGATTTATGACATGCACGAGTCCGACACATTTGCTACAAAAAACTAAAAATGATAATGCAATAGTAAAAACTAAAAGGTCTTCCCCAACTTGATATTAAAGGAGACATTATATGTATTGGATGTCAATATGGGAAAGCACATCAACTTCCCAATAGAGAATCAAAGTATCAAGCGAAGGATCCATTAGAGCTAGTACATCTAGACATGTTTGGGACAATAAAGCGAGTAATCCATCAACAGTTATAGTAACATATGGATTTACTTCTTTAAAGAGAAATATGAAGTATTTGAGAAGATTAAAGAGTTCCAATATATTGCCGAGAATCATATTGGAAGAAAAATCAAATGTCTCTACGAACAATGAGGGAGAATACACATCAAGAGAGCTCAATAACTATCTTAAAGAGAAGATGATAAGACACCATTTAACTTGGACAAATACGACATAATAAAATATGTATGAAAGAAAAAATAGGCATTTGGCAAAGATTTGCAAAAGTATGTTTCTTAGTATGAATGTACCAACAAGATTTTTGACAGAATGGGCGGAATGCATGAAGACTGTTGTCCACAGCACCAACAGGTGTCACAGGCAAGTTTGAGACTCATCTCACAAGTTGAGAAACATAAAAAGATAATTCCTACCGTAATCAACTTTAGAGTTTTTGGTTGTGTGTGCTATGTGGTCGTGTTAAATCGTTTTTACAACAAGTGAGATAAGAGAGGTGTTCGTTGCATATTAGTTGGATATGACGAACAAAAAATTGTTGTAAGGGTTGTGACCCTACCGAAAATCGAACATATGTGTCAAGAAATGTAGTTTTTGATGAAGTGTCATCTTAGTGCTCCGAAAATGTCTCCCTGCAAGACTAAATAACACTTTAGTAAAAGTTGTCAGATAAGCTCAACAATGTAGAACAAAGGAACAAGATAGGATCTAACCAGGAGGTACTTCCACAAAAGGAAAAGAAAATCTTATGGAAAAATAGAGCTTGTGAAACACCAAATGAGTTGCAAGAAGAAGTCGAAGAAGAGTCATAGTTCCAACATAGGAGGTCCACATGACTGAAGCGTCCAAACACAAAGGACATAGATGCATCATTAACATAGGTGGTTAAAATCAAAGAGGTTACTACCTTTGTAAAAGCTTCAAATATTAGGGATAAGAATAATTCGACGAAAGTGGAGATCTTTAAAGGGTATGGACGTCATGATGCTTGCAAAGTTTCAGGAATGGCTCACAACGTGCAAAGAAAAAAATAAGTTGGTGTTTAGTGGGTGTTTAAGAATTCATCCAACTTAATTATTTTATTTAGATAAATCAAGAAAATCTAGAATATTTTGGAGTTGTAGAGAATTGTTGGAAGATCTCTAGAATGAATATGCTAGAGAGAAAAGTCTAGAAAAGTTCTGAAAGAATAGTTCTACAAAAAAGATAGCTAGGAATATTCTAGAATACAGTAATATGTATCTTTATAGATTATTCTGCCACCCCATATCAATAGAGGTGGTTTATTTTATATATAACCAAGCAAGAAACAAACCAAGAGAGCAAACTAGTGTGCGCTCCAATAAAGAGTGTTGCTGAAGCAAGCAACAAGTGTGATCAAGATTGTAAGACCGAAGCGGGTCCTTATTTTGATATAATAAAAATAATGTTTAGAAACCGATTGTGACCATCGTATCCCAAAATATTCAACACATTTGTCGTACGAAATATATATCGAAAGCCTTTTGTCCACTTTCACAAAACCAACAAGAATTAAGCAACAATGAAGACCGCAAATGCTCAAATGACTTACAATTATGTAACTAATGGTTTGTAAATTCCCACTTTATACATGTCTTGGAGGTACAATTTAATTGTTCTTCTATTGTCAAATAAATAAAAATACATTGCATGTTTAAGGTTCTTTTTTATGCAACCTCTACCTTCACAAAGATAGAGGTAAAGTCTAAATACATACTTCTCTCCCTATACCCCGCTTGTGATAATACAATGTGTTTGTTTGTGTTGGTGTTCCTACATTGCATGTTTAAGGTGCATTATTACACATGATCTGCTTGAGATCTTCTCTAGTCCTTTTTCTTTTTGCATTTTCTATGAAATAATTTTCTTAGAACATTTATTTGGTTGTAGAATTTGGTGCCTACAAAACTCAAAAAAAACTAAATTAAGTTGGAAATTGATTTTCTTTTCAAGCTGCATTTTAAGGAAATGAGACATATCTTTAGTGAAAGTGACATGAAAATCATGCAAGGTGAATGCTCCAATAAGACTATGCATAGCCCTTGCCGGGATTATTTTTTGATGTAAGATCTTCATTACTAGTACGCTTTAAAATACCGTTAATATGATAAAAGAATAAGAGTCTTTGTCTAGTATATCTAACTTCATTGGTTTTCGTAGTTGCTAATAGAATTATATGTTTTCTTAATTTTATTTATTTTGTCTGTCGAAGGCAAAGAGTTCTTTCAGTTTAGCAGTAACTCAAATCTGCAACTAGTTTGATGGAAAAAGCAATTGAGGAAATATTTGGATGCTATGAATTATGGTCATGACACTAGTGTATGTAGGAAGATCCTTTCTAATTCCTTTTTTCGGGAAACTTGGAATATATTTTATTACATTTAATATAACTTTGGCTAGGATCAATTTTTTTTTTATATAAAAAATCCTTTAACCATGAATCTACTCAAACTATAACTTTTACAACTTAGTAGTACTATCCTTTTTTTACTAAAATGTATTTTATTGTGCAGGGGCATTTTCATTGATTTTTTTCTAAAGAAAGGCCATGAGAACGCAGTTGAGACGGGAGAGTCAGTACTATTAATAGACTTGATCAAAAACTCCTTCTCCGTTGTGTTTATTCTTTTTCTTCGCCAATGTGTTTGTTAATGGAATCAAGAAAATTGCTGATATTGTTGTAACATAGATGAGGGAAATGTGTGCTCTGATGGAGAGGACTTCTACAAAATTGAGTGCTAGGCTGGAAAAAATTGATCATAAAATTTTAGAGTGGAAAAAAAGCATTGGATCTTCCAAGGATCAAGAGAAAGGCTAAAAAATTATTGAAGCTGCCATGACTCCTCCACCGATGGCCATGAAAACTCATCGATTCTTCAGGTACAATTGGTTTTACTTCAGTAGAGTTAATTTCCCAAAATAAAGTTGTTGTGATGATTTTATATCTTTGTTCTATCGTTGCTGATTTACTTAAGGAGGATTAAGTGAAACGACAGAGAGAACCCATAAGCTATACTTATAGTCGTAAACACAGCAAAAAGAAGGGTGATGTTTCACCGAGTGAAGATGACGGTGTTGATCAACTGATTGTAGATCCCGTTTCTTCATGGGAATCAGTGATCGACATGATCGAAGATGGCGTTGTTAACATTCCGATTGTAGATCTTATTCCTATAAATAATTTTCAACCCATTTTTGGCCTATGTGGCACTATGAACTAGATAGCTTGAAAAATTATCAAGACGTGCTGGCCCTGAAGATAGTTCCATGTAGGACGAAAAGGGGTAGACAAATATTTATAGAAATAACATCTACAATATGAACATTAACATCGCCATCTTCAATAACTTCTATCACTGTTTCCTCTGTAGGAACATGATCTACAATCAGAACATCATTACCATCATCTTCAATCAGTAAAACATCACACTTCTTTATGTTGCATTTGCGACTATAAGAAGCGGTTATGGGTTCTCTGGGCCGTTTCACTTGCTCCTCCTTAAATAAATCAGCAACAATAGAAGAAAGATTTAAAATCATCACAACAATTTCATTTATGGAAATCAACTCTAGAGAAGTAAAACCAATTGTACATGAAGCATCGATGAGTTTTCATGGCCGTCAAATGAAGGAATCATGACAACTTCGATCATTTTTTTTCCTTTATCTTGATCCGTAAAAGATTCAATGTTTTTTTCCACTCTAAAACTTTATGATCAAATTTTTCCTTCCTAGTATTCAATTCTTAAAACACCCTCTCCTTTAGAGCAGAGATTTCCCTCATATCTGTTGCAATAATATCAGTGAGTTGCTTGATTCCATAAACCATCTCAACGTTGAAGAACAAGAAACACAGAGGAGAAGAATCACCTGCTTTCTCATGGCTTTTATTTAGGAAAAAATCAACGCAAATAACCCCGCACAATAAAATATATTTGAATTTAAAAAAATAGTACGATTAGGTACTAAAAGTTAATAGTTTGGCTAGATTCCCGGTTAAAGGAAAATTAAGAAGATTTTTGAATTTTGTGATCCTACTCAAAGTTATATTAAATATACCAAAATATCTTCCAAGTGTCCTGGAAAAAGGACTTAGAAAGGATCTTCCTACATACACTAGTTTCATGACCATGATTCATAGCATCCGATTGCTTTTTCCATCAAACCAAGTTTTGCCTTTTACAAACCCAATAAATAGAATTAATAAAAGATATAAAGCTATTAGCAACAAAGAAATACTTTTCTTTATTCTTCGTATCCAACAGATATGCAACGAAAAAATTTCTTATCAAACTTGTTGTGGAGATGATCTGACATGATCACATAGCACACATAATAAAAAACTCAAAAGTGGCTTACAGTAGGAATCATATTTTAAGTTTCTCAAATGGTGAGATGTCTATAGCTTGTGGTGATGTGGACTACAGTCCTTGTGCATTTCGCCCAAAACCTTGCTAGTACATTCATACTATTCAACATACTTTTGCATATCTCCACAAATTGCCGATTTTTTCTTTCAACCACTTAATTTTGTTGTGTCGTGTTTGGGCAAGTTAATTGTCTGCCTATGATCTTCTCTTTAATATAGTCATTCAACTCTTGTGACATGTAGTGTCCTGTATTGTCCACACGGAGACATTTGATTTTATTCCAATATCATTCTCCACAATATATTGGAACTCTTTAAGCTTCTCAAATACTTCAGTTTTCACTTTTAATAAGTAAATCCATACATACCTTGAGAATTAATCAATGAATGTTAGCATGTAATGTAAACAACGATGGAGGACTGCTTCATTGGTCCAAACGCGTCTGAGTGTACTAACTCTAATGGCTGCTTTCTTTGATACTTCGTTTCTCCATAAAGAAGTTGATGTGCTTTTCCATATTGATATCCAACATATATAATGTCTCCTCCAATCTCATGATGGGCAAAAACTTTTAATTTTGACTATTCCCTAATAAATTTTTGTTTGCTTTAGCTCACATGCCTGAGACATGCATGCCAAAGATCAGCTGTTTCATTACTTCGCATTTTCTCAACACAAGTTGTCTTTGTTGACATGACGTAGATTCATTCTAGTCCCCTTACATGATTGGTATACTTGTAACTTTTGAGTTTTGATATACTTTTACTTCATTTGGCCCAAATAAGACATAATTACTAGAATTTGTTAGTTGTAATACAAATAAAAAGTTCTTCATCATACGTGGAACATGATAGACATTTTGAAGTTCCACTTGTATATAGTTGTGAGGAGGCACAAAAATCATCTTGCCAATATGAGTTATTGGTATTTTTTGAATTATTTGCAGTCACCAAAACTCGGCCGCCTTTATGTTCACTCATGTTAATGAGTTTTTTTATCATCACCAGTCATGTGATTGGAACTTTGTGAATCAACAATCAAATAATGTTCATAACAGACCAATTTCTCACTTACAGTTGCAAGTGCGTGATCCTTTTTTTTGTTAGAGTGATCGGTGATGAACTCCTCTTGTTGATTATTTTCTTCAAGTACATAAGAAGTCTCGAAATCCCAAACTCCGTCTCTATATTTTTTGGTTTTAGTAGAAGTAGTTACATTACCTTCAACTTTCTTGTACTAGCAGTCTCTAGCGTAATGTCCTTTGTTTTTACAATTGTAGCACTTGTCCATATGCCGGGTTGTAAGGCCCTTTGCCTGCTTATTTTGTTGTTGACTTCGTTGTTGTTGATATTTTTGTTATCCCCTTGTCCTTGAGCTTTTCTCCACTTCTGTTTTTTATAGGATTTTCTTTTGATGAAAAACACCTTATCTTCATCTTTTATAGTGAGACTTGATAATGGATTCTCCATATCTTCTTCATTTGCCAACATATTTTTCAACTCAGATGAGTTGGTTCTGTGGCACACCCCAGTGTGGCGGTAATTATGCCTTTGTACTCCAGCGTATCTTCTCATTCTTATCTCCATAATAGCATTCTCAGGATCTAATTTTGATTTTTCATTAGATAAATATTTTACCGCTGAGAGGCATTGGCTGATTCTCATATTCCGTTGAGAGATCGACAAAAGCTAATTTTCAAAACTTTGTAATCTCACATAATTATTCTTTGCAAGAGTCGTTGAAAGGCGTCCCAAGCTTCTTTGGGTGTGTTGGCATTCTTAAGTTGTTATAAGACCTCATCCCAATTGGTACAGTAAGAACAAACATGGCCTTTTCAACTTTGACCTTCCACATTTTTGCTACTTCAACATCTATTTGTGGTCTGGTGTCATTCCAAATTTAAAACTGTGACCGGCGCTACAAAGAAGAGTCCCAAAGCAATCCTTAACCATAAATCTACAGAAAACCGGAAAGAGTTTCCTCTATTTTTGGTCCTATCCTGAAACTACGTGTATCAGAAATCAATAACGCAACCAAATGATCTTATCACTAATCCACCTTATTCATCAATAGACCTTTGAAGGGTAAATATACTAATTTCAACTCCAAAACATAAGTCTCGTACTAGAGAAAAGCTTAAAATATGAAAGAATACCCATAAATTCTACTAAAAGGAATAACTATGGAGCGACAATAAGAATTCCAAGAAATGTTTATAACAACTAATGAGCTTATTGTCCACACGAGCAAGTGCGGGTCTAACAAGGAATTATCAACTCGTAAGCTCTACTTAAAGAAATCATTACCCATGTCACCTGCATTCTCTGTAAAATAAAGTTAGGAGTCAGGCACTAGATCAATAAATAATAACAAGCAACTACAACCGTTTTAATGAGAGACAAGTCAGAAAACATGCTAGTATGATAGCTTAATTGCTAAAATCAATGTCTTTTTCAGTTTCGGTAACAATATTCAATTTATTTGCCTCATGTAAGCAAAATAAATGTAATCACTTAGTAGTAAAGTTAGAAAAAACACTTTCATATCAAATCTTAGTTGTAAACTAAGAAAAACACTTTCATATTAAATCTTGGTATTAGAATTAGAAAAACACTTTCATATCAAATCTTAGCAGTAAACTTAGAAAGACATTTCCATATCAAATAGTTATAGATTGGAGGTTTCCAAAGATGAATCATGTAATCAGTGGGGACTTGTCTTTAGAAGTAACCAATAACACTGAACTCTTAATAAAAGAGTTAAATATTCATATTAGTAGATCCTAATCAAGGGATATCAATAACAATATACTAGTTCTACCTTCCCACTAGCAAGGGCTTTATCAGAAATCAGTAACTACAAGGTGCACCAGGTCTAACAAACCCGCCCTTATCTATGAGATTCATCAAGGTCTACTCCCACTTATACTTTCCTTGTTATCAGTAGAAGCATTTCAAAATCAAATAGAACATTTAAATCTTATCAAATCATATTATTTCAAAGTTTAACAGTCATCTGTCAGAATACTATTTCACAAATAAGTGTAAAATCTTTTCAATTACAGTAATAATATCTTTTAAGAATGATATAATCTCAAATAATCTTTTTTGTGTCATATCAAGTAAAAGATATGTCCCATATGCAAGCTTAAAGTATTTCGGTAAATTGTTCAATTTATAACCATATATAAATCATGAAAGTTATAAAACACAACTTATGGTAAGATTACTACTCAGAGTACTCGTTTTGAGATACCAAATTTGTCGCCTCAAGAAATCCGTAAGTCTTCCTCAATCAATCTATAATAACATCAAAATAATATCATATTACTTCCTTCATTTCAGATAATTCAAACTAAATTTGGCATACCTAATCCTCGAGGGTTCATGGTAGACTCTCAATCTGTCAGTTTATACCGAATTTTGGCTTCAATCCACCAAAATAGTGTCATTAATTATTACTTACATCACCCTATAATAAACAGAACTAACTTCACTACCATCCTGCAATTATTATTCGGTTTATGCAAACTACAATAGTTTAGTCCAAATCTTTAACGTACTCACTCAAATCATAAAAGTTTAACGGGTTCATCTATCTCTTCTAAACTCATGTTTCTCAAATTATCATCCCTAAATTTGTAGCCATGAAAAATGGAAATCCAATCTTTAAACTAAGTTTCGAAAATTACTTTCTGCTTCCGCTTCCCTCATCAATCAAAATCCAAGCTTTACCAGTTTTCCTTTTTCGCTGTGTCACTGGAATGAAGCAGTATTTTCGCGTAAAGGGGAAGTATAAAAGGTTAAGTTGTTTGCTGAAGCCTTTTTCTATGCATGCAGTTGGGCTAAGGCCAACGCCATTTTTCTTTTAGAAAAATTCTTTGGTCTCCTTTCCCCTTTCTTACTCTTTATTTATTTATTTGGCTAATAACTAATATGTCCTTGTTTAAAATATGGGATAATACATTCTCCCCACGTTAAGAAATTTGGACCCAAAATTTAGATGATTGTATATATGTAGACTAAAATAAGAGAGGATATTAGACTCATAAAATTTTCCAATTCCCAAGTAGCTGCTTCAATGGTATGAATTCTCCATAGGGATATCACAAAGATAATTTTTCTTGACCTTAACTTTCTTTCTTGTTTGTCAACAATAGACACATATTCCTCTTCATATGTTAAGTTTTCATCAATTTGTGTACTCGGTCCTTCAAGTACACGAGAGGAGTCTGAGATACATTTTCTTCGCAGACATAGAATTTGGACGACTATAATACATCTCAAGGGAAGTACTCTCACCCAGTCCACAAATCTTATTTGACCTTACATATCTCGAGCTCAATTTATCTTTGTCGCTTCACACCTAACGTAGAGAAACTCTTAGGAAGGTTTGATCTCCAACTATGTACTCTTATTGCATGTCCTTATATAGTTCAACTACTAGTAGTCAATATTATTTCCAAGTACCTGAGTTTTTTTTCTCTCACAAGGTATTTGTGTATAATTAAGTCCTATAAAGCACTTTTCAGTAGGTCGTCCAACTATTTCTTAGCTCACTTTACTGCATTGGCATCATATGATATGAATGTATCAAAATCGGCTAGGTGTCCGGTGCCAAATCATTACCAAAAATGTACTTCTTGTATGGGAGGTAATCGGAACAAATAGAT
>JAKWIY010001809.1:0-15305 GCA_027704805.1 Solanum corneliomulleri | reverse complement strand
GGCGTGCCATGCCATCATTTCCCTTGGGAAGCACACACGGTAAGACAAAAGTTGGGCGAGGCATGCCATCATTGCCCTTAGAAAGCACACACGGTCGGACAACGTCGGGCGTGGCATGATATAATCGCCCATTGTCAGCACACACGGTCAGACAACGTCGGTCGTGGCAATGCCATCAGCGCCCTTGGACAGCACACACGATCGAACTACATCGGGTGTGGCATGACATCATGGCCATTGGGAAGCACAATCAATCGGACAATGTCAGCCGTGGAAATGTCATCAACGCCCTTGAAGTGTAAACACGTTTGTCGTGGCATGGAATCATCACCCTTGGACAACACACACGATTGGACCACGTAGGGTGTGGCATGCCCGCATGGCCCTTGTGCTACACACACGGTCGGACACGTCGGGGTTGGCATGCCATTATCGTTCTTGGGCAGCACACACAGTCACACGACGTTAGGCGTGGCATGCCATAATCTCCATTAGAAAGCATACCGATCGGACGACGTTGGACGTGGCATGTTATCATCACCCTTGGACAGAACACATGATCGGACCACCTAATGCTTGGCATGCCCGCATGGTCCTTTGATAGCACACACGATCAAACTACGTTGGGCATGGCATGCCATCATCGCACTTTGGAAGCAGACACGGTCGGACGACGTTGGGCGTTAGATGCAATCATTGCCCTAGTGCACCACACACGTTCGGACGACGTCAAGAATGACATGCCATCATCGCCCTTGGACAGCCCACACGATTGGACTACGTTGTGCATGGCATGCCATTATGTCCATTGAGAAGCACACACGGTAGAACGAAGTGTGCCATGGAAATGCCATCATCGCCATTGAAATGCACACACGATCGGACGACGTCGGGCATGGCATGCCATCATCTCTCTTTCACAGCATACATGGTAAGATGATGTCAAGCGTGGCATGTGATCATCGCCCTTGGATAGAACACACGATAAGAAATATCGAGCGTGGTATGCATGCGTGGACCTTTGGCATGACACACAGTCGGATGACGTCAGGCGTTGCATGCCATCATCGCCATTGAGCAGCACACGCGATCGGACGCCACCAGGCTTGGCATGCTATCTTCTCCTTTGGACAACACACATGGTAGGATGACGTCGGGCGTGGAATGAAATCATTGCCCTTGTACAATATACTCGGTCGGATGACGTCGCGTGTGGCATGATCGCATGGACCTTGGAGAAAACAACAGTATGACCATGTCGGGCATCGAATCCTATCATTGCCTTTGGATAGCATATACGGTCGGACGATGTTGAAATGACATGCCATCATCGCCTTTGTATTGCACACAAGGACGAATGAAATCGAGCATGGCATTCCAGCATCACCCTTGTGCAACACAAATTGTAAGACTTCATCGGGTATGGCATGCCATAGCTCTCCGATAGCACACACAGTCAGACTGCATCGGGCGTGTAATGCCATTATCGCCCTTGGACTGCGCATACGGTTGGAAGACATAAGGCGTGGCATGACCATATGTCCCTTCGACAGAAAACACGGTCGCATGACTTCAAGCGTGGCTTGCCATCATCGCCCTTAGACCGCACACAAAAATAGACTACCTCGAGCGTGACAGACAATTATTTCCCTTTTGCAGCACACACGGTCGAACGATGTCGGGCGTGGCATGCCATCATCACCCTTTGAAAGAATACACAATCGGGCGACGTTTTGTGTGGCATGTTATCATCAACCTCGGACAGCACACACAATCGGACCACATAGCGCGTGGCATGCTCGCATTTCCCTTGGGCTGCAAAAATGGTCGGACACATCGGGCATGGCATGCCATTATTGCCCTTGGAAAGCACACACGGTCGGACGACGTCGGGCGTGGCATGCCATCATTGCCATTGGAAAGCATACACGATCGGACGACGTTGGGCGTGGCATTTTATCATCACCGTTGGGCAGCATACACGATCGGACAAAGTTGGGCGTGGCATGCCCGCATGGCCTTTGGATTACATCGGGCTTGGCATGCCATCATCACCCTTGGGCAGCACATACGGTCGGACAACGTCGGGCGTTATATACCATCATTGCCCTTGGGTAGCACACACGGTCGGACAATGTCGATCTTAGCATGCCATCATCGCCCTTGGAAAACACCCACGATCAAACTACATCATGCGTGGCATGCCATCATGGCCCTTTGGCAGCACACACGGTCGAACAATGTGGTCCTTGGCAATACCATCATCCCCCTTGGAATGCACACACGGTTGAACGACGTTGGGCTTGGCATGCTATCATCTCCCTTTGAAAGCATACAGGATCAGACAACGTCGGGCGTGGCATGTTATCATCGCCCTTGGACATAACACACGATCAGACAACGTCAGGCGTGGAATGCTTGCATGGACCTTGGGCATCAAACATGGTCGGATAAGGTCGGGCATTGCATGTCATCATCTCCATTAAGCAACACATGCCGTTTGACAACGTCAGGCTTTACATGCGATATTCACCCTTGGACAACACACATGGTGGGACGATGTCGGGCATGGTATTCCATCAACGCCCTTGGACAGCATACATGGTCGGACTACGTCAGGCGTGGCATGCCATCATGGCCGTTGGAAAACACACACGGTTGGACGACGTTGGCCATGGAAATGCCATCATTGCCCTCGGACTACACACACAGATGGATAACATCGGGTGTGGAATGCCATCATTACCCTTGTGCAGCACACACGGTCGGACGACATCCGGTGATAGATTCCATCATTTCCCTTGGGCAACTTACACGATCGGACTAGGTCAGGCGTGGCATGACACCAATGCCCTTGGTAAACACACACGATCGGAAAACGTCGAGCGTGGCATCCCTTCATCGCCCTTGGACTGCACACATGGATGGATGAGTCGGGCGTGGCATTCCATCACTACCTATGTGCAACAAACACGGTCGAACGACGTCAGGCGATAGATGCCATCATTGCCCTTGGGAAGCACACACGGACGGACGATGTCAGGCATGGCATCCTATCATCGCCCTTGGAGAACATACATGATCAGAGGACGTCGGGCATAGCATGACATCATCTCTCTTGAATAGCATACACGGTCGGACGACGTTAGGCGTGGCATGCCCATAAGGCAATTGGGAAACACACCAGTCAGACGACGTCGGACATGTTAAGCCATCATCGCCTTTGGATGACACACACAGTCGGACGACGCATGCCATCATCCCTTTGTTAATGCACACAAGGACAAAATATGTCGGGCGTGGCATGACATCATCGCCCTTGTTCAACACACACTTTTAGACGACCTTGGGCATTAGATGCCATCATTAAACTTGGGAAACACACATTGTACATCGGATATGGCATGACATCTCATTCTTAGACCGCACACACGGTTGGACGACGTTGGTCGTGTCATGCAATCATTGCCCTTCAGTAGCACACATGGTCGGACGACGTTGATCATGGCATGCCATCATCGCCCTTGGATAGCATCCACGATCGAATAACTTCGAGCATGGCATGCCATCATCTCCCTTGGAAAACATACAAGGTCAGACTACGTCGGGCGTGGCATGCCATCATCGCTCTTGGAATGAACAAACAATCAGATGATGTCAGGCATGCCATGCCATCGTCGTAATTACACAACTTACACAGGGTTGAACAAGGTTGGGCATGGCATGCACTCGTCTCCCTTGGAAAGCATACAATGTCAGTCGATGTCGGGCGTGCCATGCCATCAATGCCATTAAAAAAACACACACGGTCACACAAAGTCGGGCGAGACATGCCATCATTTCCTTTAGACAACACAGATGATTGTTCCACGTCAGGCGTGGCATGTTATAATCACCCATGGTCAGTACACACGGTTAGACGACGTGGGTCATGGCAATGCCATCATCGCCCTTGGACAACACACACGATTGAACTTCGTGGGTGTAGCATGATATCATGGAACTTGGGCAGCACAATTGATAGGGCAACGTCGGCCGTGACAATGTCCTCAATGCCTTTAAAATGCACAGATGATCGGATGACATTGGGCGTGACATGCCATCATCGCCCTTGGAAAGCATAGACGATCGGATGACGTCAGGCATGGCATATCATCATCACCTAAAAGAGCAGAAATGATCAATGACGTCGGGCATGGCATGCCTGCATAGCCCTTCGGCAGAACACACGATCGGATGACAGCGGGCGTGGAATGCCATTATCACCCTTGGGCAGCAGACACGGTCAGATGACGTCGGGCGTGTCATGCCATCATCGCCCTTGGACAACATACATTGTCAGATGACATCGAGCGTGGCATGCCATCATTGCCCTTGTGAAGAATAGACGCTCGGACAATGTAAAGCGTGGCATGACATTGTCACCCTTGGGAAGCATAGACGATCGAACAACATTTGGCATGGTATGGAATCATCAACCTTGGACAGCACACAGAATAAGACCACGTTGGGTGTGGCATTCCTGCATGGACCTTGGGCTGCACACACGGTCAGACACGTCGGGAATGGCATGCCATTATCGCCCTTGGGCAGCATACACGATCAGACTATGTCGGGTGTGGCATGCCATCATCACCATTGGAAAGCATACACGATCAAACGACGTTGGGCGCGACATTTTATCATCACCCTTTGACACCACACATGATCGGACTACGTCAGGCGTGGAAAGCCATCATCGCCCTTGGGAAGCACACATGGTCGGACAATATCGGGCTTTAGAACGCATCATTGCCCTTGTGCATCACACATGATAAGACGACATCGAGCATGGCATGCCATAATCGCCCTTGGACAGCCCACACGATTGGACTACGTCGGGCGTGGCATGCCATCATGTCCCTTGGAAAACACACAAGGTCGGATGACGTTGGCCATGGCAATGCCATCATCGCCGTTGGAATGAACACACGGTCAGATGACGTCGGGCGTGGCATGCCATCATCGCCCTTGGGAAGCATACATGATTAGACAACGTCGAGCGTGTCATGTTATCATCTCCCTTGGACAGAACACACGATCAGAAACATCGGGCGTGGTATGCCAACATGGACCTGGGGCATCACACACAGTCAGATGACGTCAGGCGTTGCATGCAATCATCACCATTGGGCAGCACACGTGGTAGGACGATGTCGGGGTTGACATACAATACTCGCCCATGGACAACAAACATGGTGGGAAACATCGTGTGTGGCATGCCATAATTGCGCTTGGACAACATAAAGGTCGGACAATGTCGGGTCATAAATTTAATCATTGCCCTTGGAAAGCACAAATGGTTGCACAATGTCGGGCGTGGCATGTCATCATCGCCTTTCGGCTGAACACATCATTGTAGACGTCACGGATGGCATTCCATCATTGCCTTTGTGCAGTACACACGGACGGGCAATGTCGGACGTTAGATGCCATAATTGCTCTTGGGCAGCACACACGGTCGGACAACTTCAGGCGTGAAATGACATCTCGCCATTGGAAAGGACATATTGTCACAGAACGTCGTGCGTGGCATGACATCATCGCATTCAGACAACACATACAGACGAATTATATCGGACGTGGAATGTCATCATCGCCCTTGGACAGCACACACGGTCGGGCGACATTGACTGTGGCATGCCATCATGGGCCTTGGGTAGCGCACATGGTAAGACGACGTCGAGTGTGGCATGCCATCATCTCCCTTGACAAGCACACACAGTAGAACGAAGTCGGCCATGGAAATTCCATCATCACCCTTGAAATGCACACATGATCGGACGACGTCGGGCGTGGCATGCCCGCATCTCCCTTTCACAGCATACACGGTAAGATGACGTCGGGCGTGGCATGTTATCATCGCCCTTGGACAGAACACACGATCAGACAATATCGGGCGTGGTATGCCCGCATGGACCTTGGGCATGACACACGGTTGGATGACGTCAGGCGTTGCATGCCATCATCGCCATTGGGCAGCACACGCAGTCGGACGACGTCGGGCTTGACATGCTATCTTCGCCTTTGGACAACACACATGGTAGGACGATGTCGGGCGTGGCATGCCATCATTACCCTTGTACAACATACTCGGTCGGACGACGTCGGGTGTGGCATGCCCGCATGGACCTTGGGCAAAACACCAGTCTGACCACGTCGGGCATCAAATCCCATCATCGCCTTTGGATAGCATATACGGTCGGACGACATCGACATGACATGCCATCATCGCCTTTGGATTGCACACAAGGACGGACGAAATCGAGCATGGCATTCCAGCATCGCCTTGTGCAGCATAAATTGTAAGAGTACATCGGGTATGGCATGCCATCTCGCCCTTGGATAGCATACACAGTCGGGCTGCGTCGGGCGTGTCATGCCATTATCGCCCTTGGACTGCACATAAAGTTGGACGACATCGGGCATGGCATGACCATATGGTCCTTGGGCAGCACACATGGTCGCATAACGTCAAGCGTGGCATGCCATCATCGCCCTTGGACAACACACAAGATCGGACTACGTCGGGCGTGACATGCCATTATCGTCCTTGTGCAGCACACACGGTCGAACGATGTCGGGCGTGGCATGCCATCATCACCCTTTGAAAGCATACACGATTGGGCGACGTTTGGCGTGGCATGTTATCATTACCCTCGGACAGCACACACAATCAGACCACGTAGCGCGTGGCATGCCCGCATTGCTCTTGGGCTGCAAAAATGGTCGGACACATCGGGCGTGGCATGCCATTATTTCCCTTGGACAGCACACACGGTCGGACGACGTAGGACGTGGCATCTTATCATCACCTTTGGACAGCATACACGATCGGACAACGTAGGGCGTGGCATGCCCGCATGGCCCTTGGATTACATCGGGCTTGGCATGCCATCATCGCCCTTGGGCAGCACATACGGTCGGACAACGTCGGGTGTTAGATGCCATCATTGCCCTTGGGTAGCACACACGGTCGGACAACGTCGATTGTAGCATGCCATCATCGCCCTTGGACAACACACACGATCGGACTACATCGGGCGTGGCATGCCATCATGGCCCTTGGGCAGCACACATGGTCGGACAATGTGGACCTTGGGAATGCCATCATCGCCCTTGGAATGCACACATGGTTGGACGACGTCGGGCTTGGCATGCTATCATCGCTCTTGGAATGAACAAACGATAAGATAATGTCAGGCATGGCATGCCATCATTGTAATTGGACAACTTACACAGGGTCGAACAAGGTTGGGCATGGCATGCCATCATCGCCCTTGGACATCATACACTGTCAGACGATGTCGGGCGTGCCATGCCATCATTGCCATTAAAAAGCACAGACGGTCACCCAATGTGGGGAAAGACATGCCATCATTGCCTTTGGATAGCACATATAATTGTACCACTCAGGCGTGGCATGTTATAATCGCCCATTGTAAGTACACACGGTCAGACTACGTGGGCCATGGCAATGCAATCATCGCCCTTGGACAACACACACGATCGAACTACCTCGGGTTTAACATGATATCATCGCACTTGGGCAGCACAATTGATAGGACAACGTTGGCCGTGGCAATGTCATCAATGCCCTTAAAATGCACAAATGATTGGATGACTTTTGGGGTGACATGTATCATCGCCCTTGGAAAGCATAGATGATCGGATGATGTCAGGCATGGCATATCATCATCGCCTAAAAGAGCACAAACGATCAACAAAGTCGGGCATGGCATGCGTGCATAGCCCTTCGGCAAAACACACGATCGGATGACAGCGGGCATGGAATGCCATTATCAGCCTTGGGCAGCACACACGGTCGGACGACGTCGGGCGTGTCATGCCATCATCGCCCTTGGAAAACATACATTGTCGGATGACGTCGAGCGTGGCATGCCATCATTGCCCTTGTGAAGCACAAACGGTCGGACAATGTTAGGCGTGGCATGCCATTATCACCCTTGGGAGGCATACACGATCGAACAACATTTGGCGTGGTATGGAATCATCACCCTTGGACAGCACAAAGAATAAGACCACATTGGGTGTGGCATGCCTACATGGACCTTGGGCTGCACACACGGTCGGACACGTCGGGAATGGCATGCCATTATCTGCCTTGGGCAGCACACAAGGTCGGACTACGTCGAGTGTGGAATGCCATCATCACCATTGGAAAGCATACACGATCAAACGACGTTGGGCGTGGCATTTTATCATCACCCTTGGACACCACACATGATCGGACTACGTCGGGCGTGGCAAGCCATCATCCCCCTTGGGCAGCGCATATGGTCGAACAATATCGGGCTTTAGAACACATCATTTACCTTGTGCATCACACACGATAAGACGACATCGAGCATGGCATGCCATAATCACCCTTGGACAGCCCACACGATTGGACTACGTCGGGCGTGGCATGCCATCATGTCCCTTGGAAAACACACAAGGTCGGACGACGTTTGCCATGGCAATGCCATCATCGCAGTTGGAATGAACACACGGTCAGATGACATCGGGCGTGGCATGCCATCATCGCCCTTGGGAAGCATACATGATTAGAGAATGTCGAGCGAGTCATGTTATAATCTCCCTTGGACAGAACACACGATGAGAAAACATCGGGCGTGGTATGCCAACATGGACCTGGGGCATCACACACAGTCAGATGATGTCAGGTGTTGCTTGCAATCATCACCATTGGGCAGCACACGTGGTCGAACGATGTCGGGCTTGACATACAATACTCGCCCATGGACAACAAACATGGTGGGAAAACATCGTGTGTGGCATGCCATCATTGCCCTTGGACAGCATAAAGGTCGGACGATGTCGGGTGATAGATTTAATCATTGCCCTTGAAAAGCACAAATGATTGCACAACGTCGGGCATGGCATTTCATCATCGCGTTTGGGCTGAACACATCATTGTAGACGTCACGCGTGGCATTCCATCATTGCCCTTGTGCAGTACACACGGACGGGCAATGTCGGACGTTAGATGCCATCATTGCCCTGGGCAGCACATACGGTCAGATAACTTCGGGCTAGAAATGACATCTCGCCATTGGGCAGGACATATTGTCACAGAACGTCAGGCGTGGCATGACATCATCTTCTTCGGACAACACACAGAACGAATAACATTGGATGTGGAATGCCATCATCGCCCTTGGAAAGCACACACGGACGGGCGACATTGACCGTGGCATGCCATCATGGGCCTTGGGTAGCGCACATGGTAAGACGACGTCGAATGTGGCATGCCATCATCTCCCTTGACATGCACACAATAGAACAAAGTCGGCCATGGAAACTCCATCATCACCCTTGAAATGCACACATGATCAGACGACGTTGGGCATGGCATGCCCGCATCTCCCTTTCACAGCACACACGGTTAGATGACGTCGGGCGTGGCATGTTATCATCGCCCTTGGACAGAACACAAGATCCAACAATATCATGCGTGGTATGCCCACATCGCCATTGGGCAGCACATGCAGTCGGACGACGTCGGTCTTTACATGCAATCTTTGCCTTTGTACAACACACATGGTAGGAGGATGTCGGGCGTGGCATGCCATCATTACCATTGTATAACATACTCGGTCAGACGACGTTGGGTTTGTCATGCCCGCATGGACCTTGGGCAAAACACTAGTCTAACCTTGGGCAAAACACTAGTCTGACGACGTCGGTCATGGAATGTTATCATCGCCCAAGAAGAAAACACACGATGAGACGATGTCGTGCGAGGCATGCCTCTATGGCCCTTGGGCAGCACACACGGTCGGATGACTTTGGGCGTGGCATGCCATTATCACCCTTGGGGAGCATACACGGTCGGAGGACGTCGGGTGTGGCATGCCATTATTGCCCTTGGACAGCATACACGGTCGGACGATGTTGGGCGTGGCATGCCATCATCGCCCTTGTGCAGCACACACGGTAGGACGATGTTGGGCGTGGCATGACATCATCACCCTTGGAAAGCATACACGATGGAACGACGTTTGTCGTGGCATGGAATCATCACCCTTGGACAGCACACACGATTGGACCACTTAGGGTGTGGCATGCCCACATGGAACTTGTGCTGCACACAAAGTCGGACACGTCAGGATGGGCATGCCATTATCGTTATAGTGGAGCACACTCGTTCACACGATGTTGGGCGTGGCATGCCATCATCTACATTAGAAAGTAAACCGATTGGACTATGTTGGGCGTTGTATACCATCATCAACATTGCGCAGCATACGCGGTCGGATGACGTCGGGCTTGACATGCCTTCTTCTACCTTGGACAACACACATGGTGGGACGACGTCGGGCGTGGTATGAAATCATTGCCCTTGGAAAGAATACACGGACGAACTACGTCGGGCGTGACATGCCATCATGGCCCTTGGCCAACACAGAAGGTAACACGACTTTGAGCATGGAATGCCATCATCCCTCTAGGACTGCACACACGTACGGATGAAATTGGGCGTGGCATGCCATCATCACCCTTGTGCAGCACACACAGTCTGACCACGTCGGGCGATAGATGCCATTATTTCCCTTGGGAAGCACACAAGAATGGACTATTTCAGGCATGGCATCCCATCATTGACCTTGGACAGCATACACGATTGATTGACTTCGGGCATGGCATGCCATCATCGCCCTTGAACTGCATACACGCTCAGACGACATCAGGCGTCGCATTCGTGCATGGCCCTTGGGAAACACACCAGTCGGACAACGTCGCGCATGACAAGCCATCATTGAATTTGGATAGAACACAAGTTCAGACGACGTAAAGGTGGCATTCCATAATCGCCGTTTGACTGCACAGAAGGACAAACAATTTCGGGCGTGGCATGCCATTATTGCCATTGTGTAGCACACATTGTTTGACGATGTCGGGCATCAGATTCCATCATTACTCTTGGGCAACACACACGGTTGGACTACATCGGGTGTTACATTACTTCTTGCCCTTGGACAGCACACACGGTCGGACGATGTCAGGCGTGTCATACAATGATCGCCCTTCCACAGCACACACGGTTAGACGACGTCGAGAATGTCATGCCATCATCGCCCGTGGACAGCATACACGGTCGGACGACGTCGGATGTGGCACACCATCATCTCCCTTGGACAGCATACACGGTCGGACTATGTCGGGCGTGGCATGCCATCATCGCCTTTGGAATGAACACACGATCAGATGATGTCGAGCATAGCATGCCATAATCGCAATTGGACAACATACACAGGGTTGAATGAGGTCAAGCATGGCATGCCATCATCGCCCTTGGACAACATACACGATCAGACAACGTCGGGCGTGCCATGCCATCATTGCCCTTGGGAAGCACACACGGTTAGACAAAGTTGGGCGAGGCATGTCATCATTGTCCTTAGAAAGCACACACGATCAGACAACGTCAGGCGTGGCATGTTATAATAGCCAATTGCCAGCTCACACGGTTAGACGATGTTGGTCGTGGCAATACCATCAGTGCCCTTGGACAGCACACACGATCAAACTACGTCGGCTATGGCATGATATCATGTCACTTGGAAAGCACAATCAGTCGGATGATGTCGGCCATGGAAATGTCATCAACGCCCTTGGAATGTAATCACGGTCGGACGACGTCGAGCGTGACATGCCATCATAACCCTTGGAAAGCATACATGATTTGATGACGTCAAGCATGGCATGTTATCATAGCCCTTGAAGAAAACACGATCAGACAAAGTCGTGCGAGCCATGCCTGCACGTCCCTTGGGCAGCACACACGGTCGGAGGACTTTGGGCGTAACATGTCATTATAACCTTTGGGGAGCACACACGGTCAGACGACGTCGGGTGTGGCATGCCATCATTTCCCTTGGACATAATACACGGTCGGAAGATGTCGAGCGTGGCATGCCATCATCGCCCTTGTGCATCACACACGGTCGGACCATGTCGGGCGTAGCATGACATCATCACCCTTGGAAATAATACATGATCGATCGACGTTTGTCGTGACATAGAATCATCACCCTCTGATAGCAAACATGATTGGACCACGTAGGGTGTGGTATGCCTGCATGACCCTTGTGCTACACACACGGTCGGACATGTCGGGGTTGGCATGCCATTATCATTCTTGGGAAGCACACACTGTCGCACGACGTCAGGCGTCGCATGCCATCATCTACATTGGAAAGCATACTGATCGGACGACATTGGGCATTGTATACTATCATCAACATTGCGCAGCACACGCGGTCGGATGACGTCGGGCTTGACATGCCTTCTTCTACCTTGGACAACACACATGATGGGACGATGTCGGGCGTGGTGTGCAATCATTGCCCTTGGACAGAATACACGAACGAACTACGTCGGGCGTGGCATGCCATCATCGCCCTTGAACTGCATACAAGCTCGGACGACATCTGGCGTGGCATTCCTGCATGGCCCTTGGGAAACACACCAGTCGGACAACGTCGCGCATGACAAGCCATCATCGCCTTTGGATAGCACACATGGTCGGACGACGTAGAGGTGGCATGCCATCATCGCCTTTTGACTGCACACAAGGACAAACAACGTCGGGCGTGGCATGCCATTATCGCCCTTGTGCAGCACACACTATTAGACGATGTCGGGCATTTGATGCCATCATTACTCTTGGGAAACACACACGGTTGGACTACATCGGGTGTTGCATGACTTCTAGCCCTTGGACAGCACACACGGTCTGACGATGTAAGGCGTGTCATACCATGATCGCCATTCAACAGCACACACGGTTTGACGACATCGAGCATGGCATGCCATCATCTCCCGCGGACAGCAAATATGTTCGGACGACGTTGGATGTGGCAGACCATCATCTCCCTTGGACAGCATACACGGTCAGACTATGTCGGGCGTGGCATGCAATCATTGACCTTGGAATGAACACACGATCAGATGATGTCGAGCATAGCATGCCATAATCACAATTGGACAACATACACAGGGTTGAACGAGGTCAATCTTGGCATGCCATCATCGCCCTTGGACAGCATACACGGTCACACAACGTCGGGCGTGCCATGCCATCATTGCCCTTGGGAAGCACACACAGTCAAACAAAGTTGGGAGAGGCAAGTCATCATTTCCCTTAGAAAGCACACACGATCGGACAACATCAGGCGTGGCATGTTATAATCGCCCATTGTAAGCTCACACGGTCAGACGACATCGGTCGTGGCAGCGCCCTTGGATAGCACACATGATCAAACTACGTCGGTTGTGGAATGATATCATTGCCCTTGGGAAGCACAATCAATCGGACGATGTCGGCCGTGGAAATGTCATCAACGCCCTTGGAATGCAAACACGGTCGGACGACGTCGAGCGTGACATGCCATCATCGCCCTTGGAAAGCATACACGATCGGACGACGTCAGGCATGGCATGTTATCATCGCCCTTGAAGAAAACACGATCAGACGACGTCGTGCGAGGCATGCCTGCATGGCCCTTCGGCAGCACACACGGTCGGAGGACTTCGGGCATAACATGCCATTATCACCCTTGGGGAGCACACACGGTCGGACGACGTCGGGTGTGGCATAGCATCATTACCCTTGGACAACATACACGGTCGGACGATGTCGGTCGTGGCATGCCATCATCGCCCTTGTGCATCACACACGGTCGGACAATGTCGGGCGTGGCATGACATCATCACCCTTGGATATCATACATGATCGAACGACGTTTGTCGTGGCATGGAATCATCACCCTTGGACAACACACATGATTGGACCACGTAGGGTGTGGCATGCCCGCATGGCCCTTGTGCTACACACAAGGTCAGACATGTCGGGGTTTGCATGCCATTATCGTTCTTGGGCAGCACACACAGTCGCACGACGTCGGGCGTGGCATGCCATCATCTCAATTAGAAAGCATACCGATCGGACGACGTTGGACGTGGCATGTTATCATCACCCTTGGACAGCACACACGATCGGACCACGTAGGGCTTGGCATGCCCGCATGGTCCTTTGATAGCACACACGGTCAAACTACGTGGGCATGGCATGCCATCATCGCCCTTGGGCAGCATACACGGTCGGACGACGTTGGGCATTAGATGCCATCATTGCCCTAGTGCAGCACACACGTTTGGACGACGTCGAGAATGACATGCCATCATCGCCCTTGGACAGCCCACACGATTGGACTACGTCGCGCGTGGCATGCCATCATGTCCCTTGACAAGCACACACAGTAGAACAAAGTCGGCCATGGAAATGCCATCATCACCCTTGAAATGCACACACGATCGGACGACGTCGGGCGTGGCATGCCATCATCTCCCTTTCACAGCATACACGGTAAGATGACGTCGGGCTTGGCATGTTATCATCGCCCTTGGATAGAACACATGATAAGCAATATCGAGCGTGGTATGCCTGCGTGGACCTTGGGCATGATACACGGTCGGATGACGTCAGGCGTTGCATGCCATCATGGCCCTTGGGAAGCACACACGGTCGGATGACTTCGTGCGTGGCATGGAATTATCACCCTTGGGGTGCATACACGGTCGGAGGACGTCGGGTGTGGCATGCCATTATTGACCTTGGACAGCATATATGGTCAGACGATGTCGGGCGCTGCATGTTATCATCGCCCTTGTACAACACACACGCTAGTACGATGTCGGGCGTGGCATGACATCATAACCCTTGTAAAGCCTACACGATCGAACAAAGTTTGTCGTGGCATGGAATAATCACCTTTGGACAGCACACACGTTTGGACCACTTAGGGTGTGGAATGCCCGCATGGACCTTGTGCTGCACACATAGTCCGCCACATCAAGGTAGGAATGCCATTATCGTTCTAGTGGAGCACACCCAGTCTAACGAAATCGAGCGTGGCATGCCATCATCTCCATTGGAAAGCATACCAATCGGACGACGTTGGGCATTTTATACCATTATTTCCATTGCGCAGCACACACGGTCGGACGACGTCGGGCTTGACATGCCATCTGCTACCTTGGACAACACACATGGTGGGACGACGTCGGGCCTGGTATGCCATCATCAACCTTGGACATAATACACAGACGAACTACGTCGGCCATGGCATGCCATCATGGCCCTTGGCCAACACAGACGGTAAGACGACTTCGAGCGTGGCATGCCATCATCCCTCTTGGACTGCACACACGTAAATGATGTCAGGTGAGCATGCCAT
>JAKWIY010001808.1:0-15249 GCA_027704805.1 Solanum corneliomulleri | reverse complement strand
CCCTTGTATTTAAAATTTTATGCATTGGGACAATTGATGTTCCTTTTGTTGGGGGTGGGGTAAATGGAATGGAGTGCTATGGTGATGTCTGAGTAGCCCAATTCACTATCCTCTTTTGGGGTTTTCTTGCCTGTGTTGTTTTTCCCCAAAAGACATGATTATTTTTTCTGTTGAAATGGCATGTATATATCTTGTGTACATAGTTTAATTCTGGAGCATGATGGCTAAAATGATATCCTGATAAAATGGAAAATTATGCATGACTAGGCATAGTAATTGATAAATGTGTGGCTCTAAGCATGACATAGAGGTACACCACTGCATGACCCTAAGTCTAAAATTCGAACTATGTGTCTGATAATCTGGTAGAGTAATGAGATGTCAAGTGAGTTGAGGAAGATTTGAATAGTCCATTATTTGTACTGAGTAGAACTTGCCTGGTTAGTCCTGCTAAAAGTAAGCTGTTGTAGGGTATGTATAGACAATTAGGAAGGATCATAGGCCTTTATTCAATATAGCCCATTGTTTAATCCTAAATAAAATAAAACCAAATGAAATTATCTTCTTTGATCCAAATGATTTGAATCTTAAACTAGACCTTTCTTTTTCACCCTAACTGATCTTTTCTGAGAAAAATGTGTTGCCCTAGTCCCTCCTTGGACATGAGCACCTCAGCTTATGCCAAAACATAAGTTGAGGGTGGCTAATGCAGTAACCAACCCTTTTTATTGCTCTGACCCAACTTTGTGGTATGGTGTACTTTGACTCATGGCAAAGCAATAGATGAGGGTGGCTATTATGAGGGAATGCTCTGGAAGTGGGTTGAAAGAACAAAGATAGAGAAAGAACAAAAGTAAAGTGACTCAAGAACTAGTTGAAAGAAAGTAATGAAACAAGAAAAATATACAGAAATACAAGCAAGAAAAGAAGAGAGGTCACTTACACAAATGAAGAAAGAAGGGAAAATAGCAAGGTGAAAAATATGAGACTGGGCGAGATAAAATGATAAAAAATGGTATGTTTAGCCGATATGTCAAGGAGGGAAAAAAGTCACTAAAGTATACCTAAATATACCCTACCTTGACCCTGAGCCTATGTTACAAGCTAAGAAACGTCCTATCGTGATCCTAAGGGTTGTTATAGCGAAACTTAAGCAGTGAAAATAAGGGCAAGCTTTGGAATATGTATGAATGTAGTGTGAATTGTTCTGAGAGTGAGTGTTGAAAAGTAATCCTCACTCAAACTGAAATCATTGTGTGAAAATAGAATTTTGTTTTAAAGTGAGGACACTAGTTGCAATACTGGAAATATTAGCACCTCAGTGAGAAATTGAAGACGATAGGTGTTAGTGCATGGTGAATCTGTGTCATGGTCTGACTCCACATAATTCAAGCCTAATAGTGATAGCATGCATAAATATGATGAGATTAATCGGGATTGATATCTAAATGATTGCAAAGGATAAAACATGGATACTATTGTACAAAGATTTTGTATTGAGTCATAGTGCGTCGCTTGAGGACAAACAACGAATTTAAGTTGAGAGTGTTGATATACCGTGGTTTCACGGTATTATTAATACTTTTTCCTTAAGATTAGTGTGTCCAAAAGCCTTTTTGTGATAATTTTTATATAAGTTTCTCCTTATTTGCAGGAAATCTGTCCAAAGATGAATGCGGAGGTTTTTTAGCGAAGAAATGCAGAAGAGACCACCTAGGGAGCTTGTGACGGTCCGTCATGCTTGTGACGGTCCGTAGGTGGCATCGTAATGCAGCTTCTGAAGGAAGATGGGGAAGTCTGACCAAGTGTGGGGTTACGAAAAGCGTGACGGACCGTCAGATCCATGATGGTTCGTCCTATAGGTTCGTCATGAAGATCAGAGAAGTAGCCCCAGTACCCATATTCCAAGAGTTCAAGTGTTTTAGAACGGATACCCTCGACGGATCGTTGTGCTCGTAACGATCTGTCATACTTACGAGGGTAATGAAGAGAGCAGCAGAAAAAATTGGCAAAGTATGGGACGATGGATTCCACGACGGCCCGTCGAGACCACGATGTCCCGTCGCAAGGTCCGTCGATCCAGCCGCGTTTTGACAGATTTCTAGAAAATAGAGTCCTTGTTTAATTAGGTTTTTTATTTTTTTATAAATAGTTCAAAAAACCTCGTTTTTGAGGTTAGACTCTAGATTATTAGGTTAGACTCTAGATCATTGTTAGACCTTTCAATATTGTGAGACTCTTGATTATTTTGTAGACTCTTTGAGAGATTATTGATTATCTTGAGACTTTTATCAAATTGCTGGTGACTTTTGCTGTTAAGTGAACTTTCGGATTTTACTCTTTCTCATCGAAGTAAGTGCATGAATTCTTATATCACATATTTCAATATAGTAATTATGACTATGGGTAACTAAACTCCATAACTAGGGTTGTGGGAACCATAGGCTAATAATGAGGTAAAACCTCACTAAAATAACAATTCTAGAATAGTGTCTTGCATGTATTGATAATTCTTTCGTTTAGAAGTCTTTTTAATGGATGGCCAACGTTAGAACTCGCCTTAATGCTACTTTTCGGACCAAGGAGGTAGATAATAGGAAAAGAATTGTCAATATAGATTTAGTATATACTATGTAATAGGCTAGTATTTATTTGTACGAGGTAATAACTTAGTCAAATATCTAATATGATGCTTAATATGAGGTAAAGATAAGGGTTAGGATAGCAACACACGTAGCCAGACCAAGGTGCGGAGTGAAATTTTCTAGATGCCGGACCAAGGATTTAGAAATACATAACTTATCACTTTGCATGCAGGATACTAGGAAAGAATTGTTATAGTTAGACTTATCAAGTTATGAACCTGTGGGGAACACGGAAACCCTAGTACTTTTAATAATTGATTAAACTCCAACATTCAAAGCTGTTAGTTCTCTCCTTTCATTTCGCTAGTTATTTTCATTTATTTAGGAATAGAAACCCCCCTTTTTATCATTTTTGTTTTTTAAGGAAGTAATTGATTGAACAATAGTAATAATAGATTGAAGTTAAGTCTAAACTATTTTCCTCGTGGAAACGATCCCAACCTCACTAGTTGGGTTATTTAGTTGACACGACCGCTTTACTTATTATTTGAGAAGTAAGTTTGAGCGTATCAGTGCGCAATACTTGGTTTGTGATCGGGCGTGAGTTGGATTTTTTGGAGAAAATACCGGGAGAGATCCCAATAATGTCTGCTATAGTCCACCCAATGGCTCGTTTGAACCTTTTCAATACCACCACTAAACACTCCACTTGTGCTCCATTCAAATCTGATGCGATTATCACCTGCAATCTGTCATCTCTACCTAAGCACACATACCTCAAATGAGGCAGTAGATCCTTAAGGTGTAATATTGGAACCTCTTTAATAGATGGTTCCACGGTGGAGATTCGCGATGCTTCATGTCCAACTTTAATTTCTTCGGTTTTGACCGATATTCGTTCCGTTCAAGTGCAACCACAAAGGCCCATACTCTTCAATATCATCACCGTTAAAATTTGTGATAACTGTCGCTAGTGCCTCAAACCTAGTCGCTTTTCTATTTGTACCTCGGACATACTTTCAACCATGTATGCTATTAGCAAATACCGTTTGGACCTCACCACTCTACTTCATGGATCTACATATGTCGAAAGTTTCTTATTTATTGTTCAACCTAAACTTCATCTGCCTTTTTTCTATATCAAGCAATGCACGCCCGGTATAAAGAGATGGCCTCACTAGAATAATGGGAACCTCAAAGTCAACCTCACAGTCAAAAATCACAAAATCGGCCAGAAATATAAATTACTCCACTTTCACTAGCACATCATGGAGTATACCAAGGGGCCTCTTCACTATTTGATCGGCTATCAGTAACGCATCCTAGTAGGCTTTGGGTCACCCAAGCCTAACTTCTTATAAATGGATAGAGGCATGATATTTATGCTGGCACCTAGATCACATAGTGCCTTAGAAAAGTGTAGTAATCCTATCATACATGGAATAGTAAAATTGCCAAGATCTTCTTTATTCTGCACAAGAGACCTTGTAGCAATAGCACTACAATGCTCCATTTTGTCATCATCCTCAAAACTCACAGATTTCTTCTTTGTTACCATATCCTTCATAAACTTAGCATAACCGGGCATTTTTCTAAAGCTTCTATGAAAGGGACATTGATGGAGAGTTGTTCCAACATAGATATAAATCGTCGGTATTTACCATACTCAATCTTCTTCAGTAATCTATAAGGGAATGTGGTGGAGGTCTAGGAATGGATATCACTTTCTGAGAGACCTCTGCTTCTTTCGCTGTTTTTTCCACCAACTCTCCACTATCCTCTACTACCTCATCGTCTTTTCTCATATCATCTTCTACCCTAGACGACATAGGTGGATCAATGGTCTACTTACATCCTCAAGTCGTGACTGTCATACGATGCCCATCATTTTTAGAATTCTGGATAGTGTTGCTAGGAAGAGTACCAGGTTCACGTGGGTTCACAATAGTAGACAATTGAGCCATCTGCAACTCAAGGTGCTTAATTGAAACTGCATGTGCATCCACCTTTTGTCCAATGTTAGCTAGGTCACCCCTCATCTCCTTGACATTCTCATCACTAGTATCAACCTCCTCCATATCTTTTGTAGCATATCCTCAACTCGCGCCACTACCTCCACCGTCCCTAGAAGCAACTTATTGATTTTGAGGGGGGATATAGGACCCACTTGATCATTTATTTTATGATACTTATTCCGATTAAAGTTGTTATCACGGTTGTAGTTACCATAGTTCCGACCTTGGTTTCCTAGACCTTGGCACCAACTCTCCTGATTGGAACATTGGGCATTTTGTTTGAAACCCCCCGTCTTATCATTCACTGCATAGGTATCCTCATCATAATAATACTCGTCTAGCGACAGTGGTTGTTTAGTCAAATAGTTCACCGTGTTTACCTTCTCTGCACCTCCACTCACATGTTTTAAGACCAACCAAATCTCAGTTCTCATATGTGCTAACTCTTCACGCATCTTATCTGATGTTTGGTTATTTGTAGCTTGTACCAGAAAGGTGTTTCTCCAGTGACGGACTTTCTAGTGCTCCAAGCCTTGTTGTTGTGAGATATCTTTTCCTACTTCTCTGCAATCTCAGCATACGTACATTCCCCATAAGAACCACCCGCAATAGTATCTAACACTACCTTTTTCTTATTGTCTTGACCTCTGTAGAAGTACTCTTTCAATGACTCGTCATCAATGCGGTGGTTTGGGACCCCTCTCACGAAGGCAGTAAATTTGTCCCAAGAGCTACTCATTGTCTCTCCTGTTAGTGCCATAAAGTTATTCACTTTATCTTTGTGGTTAAGCTTCTTGGACACTGGATAGCACTTTGCTAAGAACACATCTCTCAACTGATCCCAAGTATGAATAGAGTTGTAGGAAAGCTCAGTAAACCATATCGTGGCATCTCATGTCAGTGATAGAGGAAATACTCGCAACCCTATGACATTCATATCCAAGTCTGGTCTACCCACACAACTTTTGCACAGACCTCAGTTTCGCTATATGAGCTTGTAGGTCTTTCGATAGCAATCCCAAGAATAAACCCCTCTTTGAGCATCTGTATCAAGCTATTTGTCACCACGAATATGTTCCAAGTGGAAAAGGGGGTAGGACAATAGGTCAATCAGAGTCGGTAATGTTAATATTGCCTCTATAGTAATTTTGAGGTTGCGGGGCTGGAGGCTGCATCTAAAAGCATTGTCCAATTGAATCTCAACACGACCTTGGTTGTGTGCTTCAACTGGTAATAGAGGCTGCTGGAATTCCCCATCACCTAGATTGGTTGGGTTCTGTTGATTGTCCATGCTTCTCAAAGTGTTGTTAAGTTTGGGGTCAAAGGGGATGAGTGGTTATCCCCGGTTCTATGTACTTGTGATACAGTAGAGTTAGACCTAAAAGAAACAAAAACAAAAACAAAAAGTAAAATTAAGAAATCATTGACTAAATTTCAATAATGTTATTCAAGAAATCTAAAAGCCACACTCTCTGGCAGCGGCGCCAAAATTTTATACGCTCAAATTACATCTCTCGAAAGAAGTATAAGTGGTCGAAGTCAAATAGAGAACCCAACTAGTATGTTGGCGTCGATCCCAAAAGGAAAATTATCTAGACTTAACTTTAAGTCTATGTTTGTTTAGCCAAAGTCTTTCCAAAATTAAGTAATTAAAGAGGGGTTTATAAAACAAGTTTCTTAAAAAATATATGTTAACAAATACATAAAAGTAAAGATTGAGTTTCTATCAAGTTGAGAGACTAACTAGGTATATGTGTTCCCCGTAGATTTGTAACGCCGTATTCCTAGCAATAGAAATTTTTCCGTAGTGTTTTGCTTGTAAAGTGGTAAGTCATATATCTCTAAATACTTCGTCCAGCATCAAGAGAACTTGATCATGTACCTTGGTCTGGCTACGTGTGTAGAAGCTACTAATCCTTACCTTTACTTCATATTAGACATCATAATCGATGTATAGCTTAGTTATTACCTCGCACCAATCAACACTAGCCTATTAGATAGTATCACACTAAATCTATGTCTATAATTTTTTCTTATTAACTACCTCCTTGGTCCGGCAAGTTGCAACAAGGTTATCTCTAACGCTTACACTCGTTAATAAAAGACTTCTAAATAAAAGAATTATCGATACTTGCAAGAACCTATTTAAGCATTGCTAATTAGCTAGGTTTACTTTGTTAGTTACCCATGGTGCCCATAATCCTAGTTGTGGATTTAGTTACCCATGCAAAAAATATCACAATTCATAGTTTTTAATAAAGAAATCATGAACTTACTCAACAATAAGAAGATATCCAGAAATTTAAATTGAAATTGCAAGTAAAACCTTCAAATTAAACCCAGAAATTAATTGATTGCTAAATTTTGCAAAACCAATCTACAAACACAAACTAGAATAATAATGATATTATCTAACCCCCAAAACGAGGTTTTAATCCCCTATTTATAAAAAAAATCATCCTGAAGAAAAAGGAATAGAAATAAGGAAAGTTTTTTCCATAAACGCGGCTTTAATAGACGATTTCACTAACGGACCATCGAAGGAACCACGGTCCGTCGACTGCCTCTGTCGGTTCATACTTAGAATAATTTTTTCTTCTTAGGACAGCACCATTCGGAATCAAACGATGGATCAACAGTACGGTTTGTCGATCCATCTAAGCCCCGTCAGTGCTCCTCCGTCATCCCATACTTAGAATCTTGAAAAGTCATGTACTTGATCCTTCTCTGAACCAATCGACGGTTCACCAGTACGGTCCGTCCATCAATCAGCGGGTCATCATTTCAGCTCGTGGTTCCAGACTTGGTCAAATTTCCCTGATCTTCTCCTTTAGCTTGAACTGCCCATCGACGGTCACCACCTATGGACCGTCGATGGCCTTCGTAGGTCTCGATCTATACTACTTTCCAGATGCCTTATGTGTTTCAACTTGGACATCTTTCCTGCAAAATAAGACACAAACTTGTTAAAGCTACTTGAAAAGGCTCTATACACACACAACTCATAAGAAAAATGTATTGAAAACACCGTGAAACCATGGTCTATCAATAAGTGTTGCCAACTAGGTAGGGTACACTACAAAATAAATATACCTCTATTAGCGAAGAAAGTCACCACAAAATTCTAGAATATCTTCACTAAAGATATTGACTGATTTTAATATTAAGTTTCGATTTTGTGGTTTTCTACATTGTTTTTAAAAATTTACAAATGATATCGATTAAGGAGGAGTTTGAACACACTATGTGTTTTATTTTTTTCTCATATGTAAATGCACAAAATGTACAATGATGCATTATGTAATAGTAGATTTTAATCGAGAAGTAATTTTTATAATTTTCTTAATAATACTGGATGTTTTTTTAATATTGATAGTGCATATTATTTATTTTAGAAAATTAGGTTGCAACAATTTATCATCAATTTTTTGTTGAAAAAATAGGTTTTACTAGTGAATGGTTTTTGCAGCCTTAGTCATCACTAAAATCACTCATAACCTTTAGTGGCAATAATTTTGAGAATTAGTGCCGACTTTTGTCTCCGCTAAAAGTCTAGTTCTTTCGTAGTGAATCATAACAAGCGTTGTCACGTCACTAAAAACTTGGATACTTAACTCTTGAGGGTATTTTTGGTCTCTTGGAATAACGGTGGAATATTTTCTATCCCAAAATCTAATGGAGGGTATAAGTGGTCTAGTTCGCATAGTTCGAAGGTATTTTGATCAGTTCCGTATTTTTATTAGGATAGCTTATACATAGTAACTTATACGTTCATTATAAATTTCTTACAGAAATTTTAATAATTTTCACTCCATCTTATATAATTGGTATCATAGTTTCTAATCATTAATGGCCAAACGGGCCTAATTATAGCCCTTATTTGGTTTTTAATTTTAATCTTAGGTGAATAAACATATAAGGGGTCGTTTGGCACAAAGATTAATAAAACATATATTAGTAACGCATGAATTAGTCATGCAGGGATTAGTAGTACAAGGATAAGTAATGCAATGATTATTTTTATCAAGTGTTTAGTTTAGTGTTTTCCACCTCAAGTGGTATTTGGATTAAAACTCTATAAAAACCTTTTTTTCAATTATACCCTTGAATTATTATGTAACTAGGTCAAGGTAACTAATTGCCCAATAATGTTAATTTTTTATGGCCTGCTAACTAGCTATGAAAAGAACAATTTTGTTGTCATGTTGTCTATTTTTTCACTTGAATTATTTAAGGATGAATTTCATAATAAACCATCTAGTTTTAAAATTGGAAATATTTTCAACAATGATAAAATTGAATAAACCATGTATATACATATACACATTCAATTGAAATTACAAACATGTAGTGATAAATTTGTCTTTTAGTCATTAAATGATAAAAAAAACTCACAAAGTTGTACACATTTGTATTGGATTTATTAAGTAACAAATAACCCTCTCTATTTTTAAGTTAATTTATTTAAATAAATTTACTAGTACAAATATAAAAAATAAAATCAAGAAATTAACAAAACAATATTAATGAATTGAGGGAAATTTTTATCTTTACATAGACTTATCTCATGATATTATATCCTATGTATTATAACTAATACCTCCTATTAGTAATACATTCGATAATATCATGTAGGATGTATAACTAATTCATTTATTAGTTATATATAATGTCTACCAGACATAGTACTAAGGGCCTGTTTAGCCATGCGATATAGAATCATGATATGATATCATAATACAGAATTATGAGATTAAGTTAATTAAGTTTTGTTTGGACATGTGTTATGAAACTTGTATATTTTCTTTTAAACATAAGAATCTCATAAATCGTAAAACTATTAAAATGGCCCCAGTTATTTATTCAGTCTTATCAAATAAATTTTTTTTATAAAATTTCATATATAATAAAGTATTACAAAGTTGTTTGTTCTCCACTTAATTAATTATTTCGTCTAACTTTAATTGATCAAACATTAATTCAATAAGAAAATAATTGAATATAAATTGTAGTGTACTAGTCTTTAATATAATCCTCCCACATAGTACGGACAATCTTCTCACATTGAAAGTGCATTTCTCTATCAATTGACCGAGAAGACAGACTAACATTGTTACTTTGAGTCATTTGTTGGTCAATGTTATTCACAGCTATATTTTCATGCTCATACACCATAAATATTTCATCACATCTTTGGTATTATCGCAAGTAAATATGTAACAGTGTACAAATTATTACAATATTCACTTGTCTGTCAAAAGCATATGGTTCATGCCTTGTTTCACTTGTGTGCAATTGCACATTTCCAGTGCATTAATTTCTTGCTAAATCAAACATATTAGAAGTAGTGATTATCAAACTTACATCACCTGTTTTGTCATTTTTCGTGTTAAATTTCTTTGAAAATTTTCATAGCCAAAAGAGAAGCTTTTTATTATGAAAAAATCAAAAATGTATTACTCCCTCGTATTTATATTCACCAAATTGAAAGCAAGGATAAATTATAAAAAAGAATGATGTGAGTATTAATTTTATCTGCATATGAATTTAATATTTCGTAAATATAATATTGAGTTGTTTTAACATAATATAAACTTGTGGGCTAACTTTTATATTTAAAAATCTTAAATCATGATATGGAATTCCTAGATTTTTGGAGAATATGGTATTCCATCCTATGATATGAAGTCATGAGATTAAATCAACGTGAAATCTCATGTCCAACCGCAGATTCGATCTCACGATTCGATATGGTGATATGGTATGGCATGGAAAAACACCTACTAAATAATACCATAGATAATGCATACCAGACAATTCTAAATGTATAATCAAAACGTGCAAACTATGCAAAGGCTCTTTGAACACTTTTTCAAAAGTTGTTAGCAAAAAAGAAAAAACAATTCTCGACGCCCTTATGAGGTAGTGATGATTTAAACTACTCGTGTTGGCATTAATTGAAGAGTGTACTACATAAAAGGGACTCACTTATTAGTGACTTGCCAGACTCACTTCTGCTTCAGATTCTATCCCTTTTGCGGACAGAAGCATTCACAACATGCATTCTCTTTAAGAGGTGGCAGTTTCTCTGTACTTCACTTGATACTTTCGTTTTTTCGAAGAAACAGTGGATTCTGATCATTTGTTGAATATGTATAGTCTCATTCTGCTTCCAAAATCACAAAATTTGAAATCTATTGTAGTCGCCTGTATAACTACAAGTCTCAGACCAACCACTGGCTTACTTTTGCTGTTAATAAAAATATGAAAATCCTCCTTATATAATGCCTCTAGATTTCTTCACTTGTTCGTCTTTGATAACATTGCATCTTGTAAAAAGTTCCTTTGTTAGCCTGGAAGACTCTAAAGACTATCAAATTGGAGGAAATGGTTGTAGGGGATGCCGAAATTAAGAATTTACTCTCAGGCTATCCCGCGTTAGTAACTATTGTATTTAATAGGGTTGGGTTTTTAGTCGTTTGGAAATTGGAAGGTCATTGGGTGAATTATGCTGGTAAAAAGTGATCACTCGTTTGAAATATGTGACCCGTATCTTCAGTATTTGGAGCTTTCACATGATCTCAAGTTTAGTCTCGTTGATGTATCTTCTCTGGTTGATGCCAAAAGAACTTTGGACGTTACATTTATCAAAAATCTTGAGGATGATTATGAGCAATATTCTGATGAAGAGGAGGATAGTTGCAGTGACTATCATCAAGATTTTAACACCCTCGTCCATGATTACCTTCAAAAGCTAAGTCGGGCAAACAAATTAACATTCGGAACATTGTTCACTCAGGTTTGGGATGTTTTCAGTTCGTGCCCTGCATAGCCAAACAGGGATGCTTTTGCGTAGTTGTACAGAACTTGGTGTTGTCAGGTTATTATAATTACATTGTCTTTCTCAAAAGAACTACAACCCCTTGTTTTCTTAAATTGAATTTTAGCCTACAGTTTCAGAATGTAAACATTATACAATGGAAAACCCTAACACAAATTTCACCAATTCATCTAAACAAATTACAGAAACTTGTACCTTTCTGCTATCCTTTGTCAGCTTCGGAAGTGTGATATTTCCCAACCAAAAGAGTGTTGAGATTGTCATATCTTCTGGGATGTGCGTGAAGCAGCATCTCAAATGGGAATATATTAGGAAGCTTTTCAAACTTTCAAACATTTTGTTAAAGAATGCAGTGGTTTTGAAGAATTCCGTTGTAGTTTCAAAAAGACGAAGGTGTGAGATTTGTAGAATCAAGTGTGTGTGTCCCGATTTTATTGCTATTTGCTAATAATCTGAGGTCCTCTGCTAAGTTGTGATTACCTATCAGGAGTGAGCATTCTATAATGAGACTACTAGTACTTTTGTCTCGGCATACAAGAAATTTTCCCTTATATTAAATTTTTGATCAACTTCATGCAATCGCTTATCTTAAACTTCTCTGTGTTTTTAATTATTGTTCTATTGAAACTTACTTTTATGGTATATCAAATGGTATAGTATCTTGGTTTCTCATGAAGTTTTGGTTTGTTACATTTTAGATGTTGTGCATGAGCATTGCGAGTTTCTTTTATGTTGTAACACTTGTTTTCCATAATGTAATATGATGAGTAGATTTGCAAACACATTTCTATAATAGTTTCCCTCATTAAATGGTTCTTCCTTGGTTTGTCAATAGCATCAAACTTTGATTGTGAAATGGTTCTTTCTTAGGCTCTTTACTTAGAAGAAAGGGTCTGCATAGTGTTTGTCTACCTCAAATAATTCTGACAGCCTGTTATTGAGGCTTATAATGCTGTTGAATTTTATTATTTGAAGTTTAGGTCATTATTAGGCCAAATCTTTTACCAGTTTTATCCTCCAGTAATGTGTTCTGCTAGAAAATTCAGAGCAAGTCATTTCCATCACCACCAGATAGTTCTCCCCCGCCCCTCTTGAAGTCTTATCTTTTTCTATTGATTCAGGTTGTACGTTTATCATTTGTAGTCTTTTGATTTACATTCCCGTCATCGCAACCTTTCTCTCTTTTTCTTCTGTACCAATGAATTGTTAGTTTTCTTGTCTTTTTTTAATCCACTTAGGTGACGAAGTTAATATAGTGAATCTAATTTTTCATGAGTGACAATTGATGACAATAATCTAGGCTTCATTCATAATATCTTTTTTCCTAGAAATCTTTTATAATGTTGATGGATTTTTCAAAAAATTGTTGAATAGTGGAGATTTTTACATAAAAGTATATTGTATGCTGTGAAATTAAAATATCAAATTCTTTGTGTACACAAGAAAACAAAAAAATGATGCACAATTTTTTTTAATAGTTCATGCAATATTGAGAAGACATTATATAAAGGAAAAAATGTTAGCATCAGAAAATACACCTTCATTAGAAGATAAAATCGATCAAAAACTAAGAAAGTTGCAATCATTCATCATAGCTTTTTGAGATATGTGATAATGTCAAATCTGTACATTTATGTTCAAAAATATTGCAATGTTCTCTAATTGATTCTACAATACGGATATTAGTTGAGAAATAATAATAAAGCTGAAGAAAGTCATCATGTGGGTAATTGCCTAATATATATGATATATATAACTCAAAAATCCTCTAGTTTTTTGTTCCCACTGTCTGCGTACTATTTTGTTTCAAAGTAACTTAATAGCAAATTATAAAAGTATATATAGTGTAACCTTTTGTAGTTTAATTCAACGATCTCTAATTTTAGCATAAAAAAACTTCGTACAAACAGTTGGAAACTATAGCTTCTAGATATATTGACTAAGAAAATATATTCATCTAACAAAGTGAAAAGCAATGTAAGTAGGCTTATCAAAATAAAAAATAAAGAAAAAGAAAATGCTTCACTTTATTTGATAGCTAGTTTCAATTTTGTACAATTAATTAGTAGAAAATAAGTGGAAATTATACTGTCATCCATCATTAAACCCTTTTTTATTCGCACAAAATACCGACAAGTCAAATATTTTATACATCATCCAACTCATTTTCAACTCATTCATATGCGATCTAATTCATCTGTTAGGCAGCACAAGTCATGACACATGAATAACACCATATTTACTCATGGACAAGTTGACAAAGTTGGTTTAGAAAGTTTTGAATTTTCTGTCTTTGTTACACTTGAAATCTCATGATTTGACACAACAGGTAATTTAGGCTTTGTAAAGTTGGGATATCAGGTTTCGGTGTAGTTGGTAGCTCACGATTTGGCACACTTGACATTTCAGGCGTAGAATTACTAGGAGTGTCGAGTTGTGGGGTTGTTGGAATCTCAGGCTTTGAGGAATTAGAGGTCTCGGTTTGAGAAATTAAGAGTCTTGAAATTTAGAGAACTTGGGGTCAGAGACATAGGCGAATTTGGCATCTCAGGCTTTGGGGAATTTAGTCTCTTGAGCTTTTGGGGAACTAGGAGTTTCTGGTTTTGGAAAAATGTGAATCTTTTTTTTAGTTGAACGACCCTTGAGGTGGGTCAGGGGCTTAGCATCACCCCCAGGCCTTAACATATATAAAAATGTGAATCTTAGATTTCGAGGTCTTGGGCTTTGATGAACTTGGGTTATCAAACTTTGGGAAACTAGGTGTGTTAGGCTTTAGGGAACTTGGGTCTCAGGCTTTGGAAATTTGGAGTTTCGATCTTTAGAGAACTTGGATTCTCAGTCTTTGGGGAACTTAATGTCTCAGGCTTTTGGGAACTAGGAGTCTAAGACTTCGGACAACTTGGTGTCTCGGGCTTCGGCGAACTTGGAGTCTCGTTCATTGAGAAGCTAGGAATCTTAGTCTTAAAAGGGCTAAGGGTATCGGGCTTTGAGAAACTTGGAGTCTCGGATTTAGAGGAACTTGAGGTCTCGGGCTCTAAGAAAGTAGGAGTCTTGGGCGTTGAAAAAACTTGAAGTCTTGAGCTTTGGAGAACTTGGGTCTTAGGTTTTGAAATAGTATGAGCATCAGACTTTAGAGAAATTGGAGTCCCGAACATTAAGAAATTAAGCTTCTCGGGCTTAGGGGAAATTGGCATCTCGGGTTTTGAGAAACTAGGGGTCTCAAACTTTTAAGAACTTGGACTCTTAATCTTTGGAGAACTAGGGGTCTCGGGTTTTGAAAAAGTAGGAGTCTCGAGCTTTGGGAAACTTTGTGTCTCGGTCTTTGAGAAACTAGAAGCCTCGGGCTTTGGAGAACTTGGAGTCTCAGGCTTTGAGAAGCTTTGAGTCTCGGGTTTTGAGAAACTTAGCGTCTCGAGCATTGTAGAACTTGGTTCCTCAAACTTCGAGGAACTTGGGACTCAAGCTTTGAGAAACTTGGGGTCTTAGGCTTTCAAAAGCTAGGAGTCTCGCGCTTTGAGAAGCTAGGAGTTTTAGGTTTTAGAAACTAGGGGCGACAAGTTTAGGGGAACTTAGGGTCTCAGGATTTGGAGAATTTGGGATTTCACGCTTTGAGAAAGTATGGATCTCGGACTTTGGGGAACTCAGAGCCTCAGGATTTGCAAAAGTTGGAGTTTCAGGTTTTGAAAAACTAGATGTCTTAGTTTTTGGGAAATTTGGAATCTCAATATATGAGAAACTAGGAGTTTCGAGCTTGGAGAAGGTGGGGGTATCGGCTTTGAGAAACTAGGGTTCTCAGACTTTTGAGAAC
>JAKWIY010001807.1:0-15383 GCA_027704805.1 Solanum corneliomulleri | reverse complement strand
ATTGTAATGAAAGGGATACTAGGGACCAGGAGTTCGACAAGACTCGGAACAACCCTAGTTTTCAAGTAGATTCATCAGAGCCTTAAAGGTCTCTTGGGAAAGGGACCAAGAGTAATAAAACCCATAACTGTTATGAAGTTCAAACCTCCAATTTCTGCCCAAAATCTTCTCCAAAAATCATGTCCATATCCCCTCAAAGTCAACACAAACTCGCGGGACAAACTTCTCTTTGCCTACGTGATCGATTTTGTTTGTTTTCTTATATTTTCTTTGTGAGTTCTTCAAGTGTGAAGAACTTTGGTTTACCTACTGTTTTTTGAAGTTATTTGTCACAGAGAATCATGACAGAGAGTGATAGAGATGTGAGAGAGAGATGAACGTTGGAGACAAGAGTTTTCTTATGATCAGGAGTCTAGTTTAGGATTTAGTCAAATAAAGTTTTTATTTAAATATTAAAAATCTGATTTAATTTTATTTTAAATAAGATAATAAATAATAAATATAAATTCATGACATCAATTTACCAACTTTAATTAAAACCAATTTAACTCATTGCTTCCACCTAGGTTCGAACCCGGGTGGAGCAAGACTTCACTTCAAGAGCCCAATTTCGGCCCTCTCTCCCCAAAATGCCCATCCACCTTATTAATTAAATAATTGATTGTATATTTATGGTAATTTTTATACTACCCTTAGCCTGGAAAAAAACCATTTTACCCCTAGAGCCTTCAAACATAAGATTTTCCCTTTTTAAGTCCGGTAAAGACTCCTTCAAGTAAATCTTCGTATTCGAGAGCCCTAAATGGTTGGACCCAACCTTTTTCCTAGATAAAAAAAACTCCCCAAGTTAGTTGGCTTGGATGTATAAAGGGTTCCGAGGTCTGGTTCTATGCGCGTCAATTTGTGTGAACCCGGTCTAATAGTTGGCATTCTAGACACATTAAGCATTACTTAGCACATCCATTTTTAGGGTTGTTATATTATCCCCCCCTTAGGAACATTCATCCCCGAATGACACTACTCTCTACTAAAAATAAGTAAGTCATCTATAGAATGCATGCCTACATAGGTAATTCAATATTCCCCATTGGTGAATCTCTGATTCACATATTAACATGATTGTGCACATCCTTGAAACCTACTAGTAGCTTCACATTAATAGACTAAGGAACTCTTTCCTAAACTAGTCTCATCAAAGCATACAACATAAGTGAATATGTAAGTCATACAAATCAGCAACCAACATGATGACTCACAACATATTAACCTCGTTCTAGTGCATAAACATCATACACAATCAAATACATGAAGGACTAATTAGGCCTACGCACCCGAGACTTCACCAGATGTGCCTTCCCCTGCACCCCAGGACATGAGTGCGAAGAATCTTTGCCTCCTTGGAGCCTCTACACTTGTACCATAAGGTTGTACTCTCTCCATCCCTTGTTCTTGAATTATCCTATTCGGACAATCCTTCATCATTTGACCCAGTTTGCCATAACTATAACAAGAGTTGGTGTCCATCATACATTCTCCCCCATGCAGTATCCCGGACTTCCTACAAGGTGGCCTCTCCTAGGCTGTAAAGCCTTACGAGCCTCAGGGAGTAATCCATGACTGACATTGATCTCTGCTTAAGGTTGATGAATTTGTGAACATTAGCCTCCTTCATTTATCTGGGAAAGAACTTCCCTAGAAAAGCCATCTTGAAAAGATCCCAAATAATAGGACCCCCTCCTAAGACTCTGCTACACCTTATACCAATATTGAGCTACATCCTTTAGCTGGTAGGATGCCAACTCAGACTTCTCCACATCAATCAAACCCAATAGCCTGAGATTGTAAAGTGCTAGCTTGGGACATCTATACCAAAGTTGTCCTTACTTCTCCATATTTCAACCCAGCTGGGTTAACAGACATCTCTATTCTAGTAGTTGGAGCCTGGGAAGGAACCTGAATTACCCCAACAACTGCTCCTCTAATCTCTCCCCCTGCTTTTATCCTTGTATTCATCTTTTGGAAACTTCAAGAGTTGATGTTAGATACGCTTTTAACACCAAGATATCCGATATTAGAGAAGGAATGATAAGATTAGAAGAAGAGAATTTTTCCTACGCATCATGCAGTCTCTAACTCCATTACTTAGAAACTACTCAATGTGTTTGATGTGAACTTATTATTTTTGTAATTTAACCTAGTGCTCTGATACCAACTTTGTCACGACTGAAATCTAGACCCCAACCGATACCGGCATCGTTGACCTCTCAGAGGTCGCAGACAAGCCTACATACGTCTTTCTTACTTCAATTAGATTAATTTAAGCAGAAAATTTGAACTTTTTGTCTTCTTACTTCATGCTAAAACTTTTTAACTTAACATTATAGGCGTTCACAAATCAACCATCTAATATAGAGAAAATCAATGAAAGAAATAGTTCATAGCTTCATTAAATGTGTACTTGCAAAAATGGCAACAATACAAAGTCTGAAATGAAATGGAAATGAAACACTATTCGAAAATGCTCCACTAGCTAAAGCCTACATCTAAGCTAGATAATAACAGTAGACAACCTCGAAAGCATGAGGGCCTACCAAGTCCATATGAAAGCTCCACGTTTCGATAGCTTCAACGTCGCACTATAAGATGTAATGTCCACCTGTGGCTGCACCTTAATGTAGCTATTTGTATGGAATAAGTACACACTTGTACTAAGTATGGGTATATGCAAGCACACACTAAGGACATGCATGAGAAAGAATTGCTCTTTCCTAACAACATGATTTATGGAAAGTTAAGTAAGTGGACTTGCCAAATTTGGATCAGGAAAGTCAATGGACCTGCCAAATTTGGATATGTAAAGTCATGCGATGAGTGGAACATGCATCATCAAACTTATCATTTTGCAAAAAACACATAACATATTTCACATAACACATATCTTAATTCATATAACGCATAACGTTGTTCATATCATTCATTCGTATGCCATGGGATCTTGGTATCATAGACTTGATATTAACACTTCCCCAAAATGAGGGCTCAACATATGAGACCTCAACGAGGGAGTATGCTTTAGCGAACATAGAGTATGCTTCATTCATTCATACGTACTTCATTTCATTTCATTCATGGGCCAATGTAAACAACAACTATACCTAGGATGTAGTTTAAGACTTTCATAGGGTTCTTTGTGCAATGACAAAGAATGACCTAATGCCATTACTTTAATCTAGCTTACCTCCTGATTATCCTACCCAAACATCTTTGGTATCATTCATTTTATTATGAGCATCATTTCACGCTTGCCTCATTCAATCGTTGAGAACTTTAACTTTAACCGACATAGATCATGTGAGCATCATAAAATCCAGTGTCATGAAACCCCACACCAAAAAGAGGTGGAATCACCACCCAAAGTGATTCAAAAAGTTCTAGCGTACATGAGAATTGAAACCCTCCAGATCCATATATTGGAAGTATAGGTTAAAAGACTAGGAGATATAAGGAGATCCATATTACGGCATGCTGGACAGTATCATCTCATAGGAGTTACGTGAACCTCCACCCTTCCCGAAAGAAGGCATCACCGCTCATAGCTAGTCTATAGGTGCTCAGTATAAAGTTCCATTACATTCAACTCATACATCATGGAAGTTTGATTCTAGTATGAGGACATCATAGCTCAATAGATGATTTCTTATCTCATCATTAGTATTGAGTGCGTTAATCTCAATACTTTCATTAGAGTGTTCATAGAGACTAATCTCTTCATTAACTTTACACTCTCATAGGTAAGTACGTTTTGGTAACATTTACTTAACTTCATTTGAGATTGCTCTCATGTTTAACATTAGCCTCATATCATGTTGTCACCACATTCATCATCATTAGCATATTTTCTCTTCATAGTTAGTCACCCCTTTTTACGTGAATGTCCGTTTAATCATATTCCAATTCACTTGGCCATTTGGTGTATTTTACACTCGTACTTAACCCTTCTAGTGTTTCATCATTTCATTACATACATCTTAAGACCACTTACTTTTAAACGTATGTTAGACTTATAGGTCTATACATACAAGCCATGGGGCTTCATTCATAGTTTATCTAAGTGATTCATATTTACCCAAGATTATGTGGTAAAAGACTTATGCATCTTGTAGATATGCCAAGATATTGTTTTCGATCTTTAGAAGAAACATTCATTAAATATTTACTTACGTATGACTCATGTGTTAAAACGGAATTGGGCAAGGGAACCCGATTATGAATCCCTTGGACAACACTTAATCTTATTTAAACTTGATAATCACATTTTTCTGATTTGGGGGACCCTGGTTTAATCCCCATCAACCCCGTAATATCTCCTTTCTTTTTCTCCTATCCTTTTTTGTTTAAGTCAAGGAGGTTGTGGGTTAACTTCCCCACAAGATTATTATTTTCACCTATCCAATAGGTTGTGGTTCAATCCCCACTCTCCACATTTATGATCTCCTTTATTTTTCCCCTACGCTCTCATTAATTCAAGAGGTTGTTGTTTAATCCCCACTCAACACATCTATTTTACCTTGCATTTTTCTCATGAAAGAAATTTTTATGAAATTTTCATTTAGTGAGGTCATGGGTTCAATCCCCAATGACCTCATATTTTAAATTTTTTTTAAACGAAACTCTTTTTTTTAAAAAGTTGACCGAGATTATAATTTCCAGCAGCCTGGAAATTTAGTCTCTTCCAATCCATTTTTGTCTTAATCTTTTGTTAATTTTATTGTAGTTTTCATGTAATGATGTCTTGGGTTCAATCTTTAGTGATCTCACTTATTTTACATTCATTTTTCATTGTATTTTGTACCATTTTGTTTGGATGAACCCAACATACCAAATGCTAGAAATTTGTTCACTATTTTCAGCTTCTTTTTATCATCATTCATACGTTAATTCTAAAAGCATTTCGTGGATTATTTGGTGAATATTTAAGTACAATATTTTTATTATTATATTCATAAAAGAATTACCATTTCATCATTCAACATTACAACACATTTACACCTCATGATATGCACAAACATTTGCACATACTATTCAACCATAAAAACATTTTAAAATACTTTCGGTTGACATAGCTTAACATGCTTACAATCCAAACACATAATCAAGAACAAATCATCAAGAAAATCAAACTTCATACTTAAACTACCAGCAAACATACCAACAACATGATCTTTAACCTATTTCACATTGAGATCAAAGGGATACTAGGGACAAGGAGTTCGACAAGAACGGGAACAATCCTTGTTTTCGAGTAGATTCATCTATGTCTTAAAGATCTCTTGGGAAAGGGACCAAAAGTTAGAAAACCCATACAATTTATGACATTCAAAACTCGATTTTCTGCCAAAATCTTCTCCAAAAATCATATCCAAATACCCTCAAAATCAACACCAACTCGACGGACAAACGTTCGTTTACCTATGTGATTGATTTCGTTTGTTTTGTTATATTTTCTTTGTGAGTTCTTCAAGTGTGAATAACTTTGGTTTACCTACTGTTTTTTGAAGTTATTTGGAAGAGATAATTGTGAGTGAGAGTGATAGAGACATGTGAGATATGAGCATGGGAGTGAAGCGTTTTCATAGGATTAGTAGTCTAGTTTAGGATTTAGTCAAATAATGTTTTTATTTAATTATTAAAATAAGATTTACTTATATTTTAAATAAGCTAATAAATAATAAATATAAATTAATTACATCAATTTACCAAATTAATTAAAAATAATTTAATTAATTGCTTCCACCTAGGTTCGAACCCGGGTGGAGCTAGACTTCACTTCAACAACCCAATTTCGGCCCTCTCTCCCCAAAATGCCCCTACACCTTATTAATTAAATAATAAATTATATATTTAGGATAATTACGATACTACCCTTAGCCTGGAAAATGACCAATTTACCCGTAGACCCTCCAAACCAGAGATTTTCCTTTTTTAAGTCCGGTAAAGACTCCTTCAAGTAAATCTTTGTTTTTGAGAGCCCTACATGGTTTGACCCAACCTTTTCTAGCTCAAATAACCCCCTAAGTTAGTTGTCTTGGAGTTAGAAAGGGTTCTGAGGTCTGGTTCTACGCGCATCAATTCGTGTGAACCCGGTCTAATCTTTGGCATTCTAGACACATTAAGCATTACTTAGAATATCCATTATTAGGGTTGTTATAGAAACAATGTTTAGATTTTATGTCCCCTATGTTAGGCTTTTCAATGAGTCTTGGTTTTTCAAGGTTTTATAACATTATCATTAATTCTTCATGAGAAATCCTTTGAAAAAGATTTGAGAAAGAACCCATGGCTAGATTGAAAGATTTAAGGTTTGATCATGAAATCTTATTGAAAACATTGAGATTAACCCTCTAGATGGAAGGATAACTAGAGTTGAAGGATGACAATACCTTAATGTAGAATAAAACTCTAAATGAAAAATTCATGGAATCGCATGTACAAGCTTACCTTGAACTTCACCTTCAATGGAGGTTCTAGATAGAATATTTTTGGAGGAAAAGTCTAATTGTTAAGAATGGATTGGGAATGGGGTTTTCACGGTTTTGATACCTTAAACACACCCAAAAACATCCAACTAAACCTTGTAGGCTCAGGTAGCACGTGGGGTGAATTTATAATTCACCCGTTCAATAAAACAATAGCAGGCATGCAGAAGCAGGCAGCCATCGACAACAACAAACGACCCCCAGTAAGTCCATCGACAGATCGTACTGTATGTAGTCGTTTGGGCCTGAGGATTAAAAACAACATTAATACTTCACCACATATCTGTGCATTGACGCCTTACTATCGACAGGTCGTTGGTGGACTAACGAGGTGTGGTTTGGCTTAGTCAATTGACATTGCCAAGGTTGTGCTCAACAACCTTTGGGTACTTCTTGAGGAACTCTTGCGGGGCCCTTGGAAAGTCGTACCCACACATTTCTGACGTAAATATGAACAATAATAAGTCAAGGACCTTCCACATAAGTTTCACCCCACCAATTACACGGAACACTTCAAATATGCTAAGCACACTCAAGACATACCCATGCATGTCTCAAGGGCTAACTTTTGAACATCTTGGACGTTCAACCTCTAATCTTCATGAAACTCAACATAATTATTATAAACATCATTATGACTTATATAAGAACTTCATAAGCTCATGATATAGAGATAAGCTGTAAAAATTTGAAAATCTAAGACACGTTCTAGATCATAACATAAGTTTCAAAAGGTTTAGACACTTTTTAAGCTCTATTTTAATGAATATAAGTCATTTAAGAAGTGTAGAAACTAAAAATTCAGAGAACGTCTATGACTTCCGATAACTAGTTAAATGAGGTACTAGACTGCTTAGCCTATGTGACTAGCTTTTAGGAGTCGGAAATTGATGAAAATTGGTGGAAGGGTGTCTCAAACGAATTAGATTTAATTAATATTTGAAATATCTGGGCACGAATCCCAAAGGGTCAACCAAACGTCCCTTGACTAGGACCCTTGCAAAAGTTACAAACGATGTCAATGGACAGTGTCACCAACGGATGCTATACACAGATCGTGGTCCAATAGTTGGGCGTCGATTGTCTTAGTAAATTGTCACTTAGCCAAAATCTTGGAAGGGTCATTTTGACGATTCTCTGAACTTACCAACGAACATGAAACATGGGAGGGGGACTGGTCGTTGATTGACCCATAATCCCTCGATCGTGGTGTCATGTGACATCCGTGGAGCACACCCTATAAGTAATATACCGTACTTTACCTCTCAAAGGTATTATACAATACCATGTTATCATTCATTGAATTTTCATTAGGTAAATTTAGCGGTAATTTAAAACTTTCTTAGCACATCATATGCTAGAACATCATTTTCATATATATATATATATATATATATATATATATATATATAATATATATATATATATATATATATATATATATATAATATCATCATATATAGTGAACGTATCTACTATCTTTTTGCCATACTAGACTCAACATCATAAGAGTAATTTAAGGACACGAACCTTATAACATAATACATAAGTAAACTTATACATAACTTTACAGTAAAGAGATAACTTAGGAGTCCTTGTACTTAAGGATTCCTTTTATTGGGCTTGGGAATCATCTAACACGCTCTTCAACATTGAATACCTCCTTTAATCATCCATAACCTACTTTTTGTGTAGAAAGTAGAGAAGAATGGACTTAGTACAAAAATGCACTTAGTATGACAACCATGCAAAAACATGCATTTAAAGGAACATTTTCTTGAAATCATACTTCATGCCTTTTTGAGTAAATCTTCATAAAATATTTATAAACTAGCATTTATGTTATTCAAATACTTCATATAGTCATATTCAACGGCCAAATATCATATAAGATCACACGTAGAATTTATGCCATATTTGGGATCACTTTACAGTGAGCTAGCCTACTACTTTACAGTGAGCATTTTCTTCTTTAGAGTGAACTCATTCTTTTAACTCATTAATCTCCCAAGTAACCCTCTATTATACTTGGTGAAATGCATCACCTTAAGTCCACAAGGAAAAAATACATTCATTCTGCATAACTCATAACTTTACCTCCGATAACCCACCTAAACTAATCAACTACCCTTAGGTTTTCCTAATTAGGGTTCTTACTTTACATCCATTGTCCATTTTAATTTAGGGAAACTATAGCCTTAACCTATACTAATATCATGGTTTCTAAACATAGTATTTGGTGTTGTAGAGTAATACACCAATGGAAGGTGTTCTTACCTAGCCAAGGTACAATATTAACACATGCGAGCATACTAGTGAATTCACTTGCTAGATACAATGTGGCAAGAAGACTTTATGGAAATTGGAGGCCATCATGGAAACATCAACTCTATGCCCTTGGTCTATGAGGCTATCCACCTCATGAGGCTTATGGTGACCTACCTTCCACCTATGGGAAGGGACATCCAGCACTTCAAGTTCACTCAATGCTAATCTTAGTTCTGTTTATTGAAAAGTCTTTATTACATTACATTATATAATATGGGCTTTAGGAGATTCACTCCTCATATGCCTACCTTATAGGTTATAGATGAGAAGTCCTATCATCAACCTATATTATGTGAGAAAACCTTTTACATGGACATAGCATATTCAAGCATCTATCAAATTTATGATACTCTTAAAAACAACTTTCAAGAGCCTCTTTATTGACTAGATCATCATGCATGTGTGTGTGTACATCCATGTGAGCAAACATTTCACATAACTACTTTTGACCACACATTTTTATACTTTATTTTATTCATGCATGAGGGCATATGTGTAACTACATGAGCAACCCCTTTCACATAAACACATTTAAACACTATGCACATTCATACATCATTATGACATATGTTTAACATCAGAGCATATATGTCATATTCATAACATATTCATACATTTACTTTTAGGTACATAGAAGCCAACCCTAGGAATTATCCTATCAAGTTACACATGTGCAATTGATAAACAAGTTCACATACCCACGCCCATACTAGTACACCTATCAAGTCATCCTAGTTAAGGAATACATAACATACTTCACATACATTTACCATACATGCATATTCATAGACATCTAGTGAATATAAGACCAACCTTTTATTAGACACCACGATCTTTTACTACATAATAAGCATGCATAATGTGTGGTTGTGTGTGTATATTAGTCAACATGATCACATAATTGATATCAACATTACAATGACATTTCCACCTTTTTTAGACCATAATGAACAACCATGGATAGACCACACAGTAAAATTTAGCATAGGAGTCAAGATAACTTTATATCACACTTTAAGACTCCTAGCATTTGCTATTCACACATTTATATAGGGGTACATGGATAGGGGTCATCAATCGTTAACACATCATTAGTGGAACAACCTACACATGATATTTACATAGATGTGAACATGATTATATATATTGGAAATAAGGTAAAAACCGCCACGATAAGTGGACCATACCACACAATGTAATAAAAGGATTCATGAACTACCAATACTATAAGAAATTATAGAGGAAAGGCCATGCTTACCAACTTCTTACCCTTTGATCATCCTTGATCAATACTCCTTTTTCATCAGCATTTAATTTTAAGTCAGTATCTAAATATTCTTTAATCATAAAAGAAAACATGCATAAGCCACTACAAGACCATGCTACAAAATAGTAAAATACATCATGAACATACTAGAAAGTAGAAGGGCATAGATCTTTAACCAAATTCAATTGCATTGAGCATCAATTATATTTCATCATTAGTATCAATCTAGGGAAGTATATAAGGACATCATGATAAAGTCTAACTCATACTTTTTGTACCCTAGAATTAAGATCATATCATATGCATTGTAAGATTATATCTATACGCTAGAAGGACCTAAATCAATCCTTACCAAGACTCATTTAGTTTGATCATGAATGAGTCATACTCATAATTTACCAAAAAAATCAATATAAGGAAGAAGTTAAAGAAATCATATCCTATAGAAAATCCTACTACAAGTGCCAAAAAATCAATATTATAATGAATAGCATGCTTTAACAATCAATAGGAAAAATAGAGATCAGTTCTTTAATACTCAATCTATCTTGGACCAACAATACATAATTCATCATGACAACACATTATAGGCAATGGATAACCATGACTTTAAAATAATTAAATCTCACAATAAGGATGCTAGCATCAAAATCACAAAATACTACATTGTAGCCTAGCCTTGTCTAGACCTTCAAACCTTCATGCTCATGGTCACTAATAAACAATTCACCATCAATAAACATACTAGGATATATATTATATATATATATATATATATATATATAAGCACTTAAATGTACTAGAATAATAATTCAATCGATATACATTCAAGATCAAAAAGGGCACACATAGGCCAAATCGAGACTATGAAAGGAGCATGGGTTCATCATGCAATTGGATTAAAGTTCACGTTACAATCAACATGTTAAGTTCAATTAATAATTAGGAAAACTTAAAAAAATGTTTTCAGAGAGAACCCATAGCTAGTATTAAGGTGAAGAGATTTGATCATGAAACTTCTTTGAAAACATTGAAGAGGACTCTCCAGATTAATGATTAACTAGATATGAAGAATTACCAGAACTAAATGTGTAACAAAGACTCTAAATCATGATTAAGAATTAATAGGAATCAAAGCTCAAAGTTGTTCTTGAACTTCAAGTTCAATGGAGATTTCTAGAGAGAATTGATTTTGGAGGGGAAGTCTATTTTGTGTCGAATGTATTGGGAATGGGTTGATCACGTTTTAAATTACTTAAATATATCCTAAAATAACCAAATAAACCTAGTAGTGTTATTTTATTACATGGGGTGAATTTCCTATTCATCCCTTAAATAAAACAGTCGCAGGCAACAATCGACGGATAACATCAATTGGGCGTTGAATGGACGACGAGGCGTCCTGCTGCTCCGTCATTGGTGATTGTAGCTCCTTCTTGGTGGATTCCGCTCCTGAGGCTATTTTCAACCAAGGCTTCAAGTCTACGGGGCGTGGATGGACTAAGGAGGTGTCTATTGAGCTCGTCAATTGACACTGCAAAGGTAGTGTCTCGAGAGCCATTGGGTCCTTCTAGAGGACCTCTTGCTTGGACCTTGGGGATTCATATCTGGACGTTTCCAACGTAAATATACACCTTAGAATGTTGAAGACCTTTAAAATCAGATTTACTCAAAACAATATATAAAACACATCAAAACATGCTAGGCACCATGAAGACACACACATGCATGTCTCAAGGGATACCTTTCGAATGCCTTGGACATTCTTGGACATTTGACCTTTAAACTTCATGAAACTCACCATAATTCCTAAAAATATAATTAATAATCAAATAAGCACCTCATAATCTCATGAAAAACATGTAAGCATATAAAAACTAATAAGGCCCCTCAGGTGACTAATCGTCGAACGTCTTCGTCGTCCCTTGATATTTGACTTTCAAATGACTTCAAATCACCCAAGAATACTTTATAATATATAATTAACTTGTTAAAAATATTATAGGAACAAGAGAGTCGCTAGACACCCTAACTTATTTCGGGGGTCTTACATGTCATTTGTGAGGATAGATTTTCACTACACCTTTTCATTTAGGTTATTTTATAAATTTAATTAGTTAGGAAGTTAATTAGTGATTAGGGGAGGCCTAATTAATCTATTCATCACCATTTATAAATTCTTAAACTAATTAGACTAACATAAACTCTCATAATTTGCAAACCAAAAACTCTCTTTCTTTTTTCTTCTTTCTCTCTCTAGTGAAGAACTCCATTGAAGACCAATCTAGGGTAGGGTTTAAGGGATTTAAAATGTCAATTTCCTTTATCAATATTCCAAAAATAAGGTAGTATATCTATTTCGCCTTTGACACATCATTCCTCAAAGGGTTACGTCAAATTAATTTCAAAAGTTGTGTTTTAAAGCGGGTTTCATCCAATCTCGAAATTGAAGTTATTAATTGATTTATTTATGATTTATTTTGGATATTATGAATATATTATCATGTAATTAACTCAATTATTATATATTTTGATCATGGTCTAGTTTGTAGAAGATGAACTTTACCCGTTAACCCTAGGTTGTGATCTTGATGTGAATTGAGTAATATTGGTTCAATTAAACATGTCATTGGTTGAATAACTATACTAAGATGTCACTTTATAAATCATGACTAAATTAGGATTAATCACAGTCGTATCATGCTAGTTCTATAGAAGTTGATTTAGGTTATGCAGTATAACACCCCTCAAATGACTTAGGTGATGCTAGAGCCTAATGTGGTTTTAATGATAGTTTAAGGTTCTAAAAACTTTTATAATGTGACTTTGAGGCAGTGTATAGACTTTTAGGTTACATGGAAGTGAAACGTCAAGGGACGACCAAGAAGTTCAATGACTAACTCACCTATGTGCCTCATATGTGATATGTGATTCATGATTTATAAGGTAATTAAATGAGTTATTATAGTATTTATATGCAATGTGTCATGTTTTGTGAAATTTTGAGGTCAAACGAAAATGACGTTCGGAAGGTTTGCCTTGAAACGACCTTGTGTGTCTATGCATATTTCTTCAAGCTTTAGGTGTTCGTTTTGGATGAAATTGATGTGAGAGATCCAAAACACGTATAAAAACATATTTGGGTTGGAAACATCCGTGAAAACATCCAGAAAGACCACCCAAGGGTCATTGAAAAAGGGCTCTTCATGAGTGCCCAAGCTGTCAAAACCAGCCCAACCTACAGAGGCAATTGACTTCTTGTGGATCCGTTGATGCCCCGTTCGTGAGGGTCTTTGATTGATACTTAGGCATGGGAGAATAGGCTAATACAAGAGTATGTCCCAAACTACGGAACAAAAGTACAGTCCGTCGGTTAAGGGACAGGCCGTCGATTGTCTACCGTTGAGTGGGTTTGCATTCCAATGCAGTCACTATTAAGTTCAAAAAGTGAATTGTTAAATGCACCCCCCGTCAAAATAAGAGAAAGGGCGATTACTTTGGAGTCTTTTGGGAATTTTAAATGTGACTAGAAGTCTTCAACACTTAAGATGATTTCATTCTTCAAAAATCAAAATCCAAATTCCCTTAGAAATTCTCTAGAACTCCATTGGAGCCAAAACACAAGGAAGGGCTTGGATTGGAGAAGTGAGTGTAGATTCTTAAAAAAATTGAATGATTAGCTTTATTGAGGTATGTTTTTTGATCGTCGAAACTCTATTTATCAAGGATCCCAAATTTAAAGAAGTCTTCTAAAGTTTTTCAATGATGAATTGCCCAATTTAATGGTCTATCCATGGTTCATGCGTTAATGGTTTTAAATTATTGTATATTGATTAAATAATTGTTAATTATATGACTTTAATTCAATTAAATTATGAACCCATGTAATTGATGAACCCAAGTTTTTCACTACTTTATAGGTTAAGTGATTTGGAGTTAATGCTTATGAATGCTAGCGTAGTTTTCTGTGGGCTATTGATTGATGTAATAATTGTATTGACTTGATATATAGGTTATCTTTGATAGATGAATCTATATTAAATTGACCTAGTTTTATTGAATATCATAATTTATATATTGAATTATTTGTCATGGCCATGGGTAAAGGTTTTATGGTATAGAATTGGATGGTTTAGCATTTGATTGAAGTGTTGAGGATGTAGTGGTGGTATGCTGCCCTAATTCCCTTTATTTTATGTTAAATAGATTTCAATTGTGTTGTGATTGGTATGTTCAACTTATGGTGGTGGTGTTATGTGCTTTACTTGCAATTGATGTGGCCTTATCGGTGTTACTTTATGTAAAATGATAATCATAGCCTTGTACAAACTACTTGAAGTATTATGATGATTTGTGTAGTTGATTTACGTGCAGTATGATAATACATTTCTATATGTGAAGTAATGTGAAAGTATGTGTTATATAAATATATGTTGGTAGATCATGTAGACTATGAATATGTCCTTATATGTGTAGTCCTAAGAGTTGATGCATGATTATTCCTACTTGGCTACATGAGTCTATAATGGTTATATTGAAGATGCAATGGTAATGTATACGGTGACTTAAAGATGATAAGGGTCATTCCTAAGTGCTTAACAGAATGATATCCTATATGTGATAAAGTAAGGAATGTAGTGTCTTTTATTGGTAGACTTGTGTCTGTTAGTTGATAAGTGTATGAACGGGATGTGAATATGAGATGTCTTGACTAGTTAGGCATAGTACACCCTTGTCATGTATGAATGAATGATATTTCTGACTTTAAATAATGTTAAGAAGGTCATGTACATGGAAAAAGTTATGTTATGAATGTTCAAGTCGAAGAACCGTAATTGTATCCTTCATGTAAAGAATGATCGAGTTACGGTTTATTATCTGGAACGACATCATATCATCCTTCGAAAAGTCATAATGACATATCTTATTAACCATTGAAAGGTATCCCTAGTGGACCTCTTTGGTAGGGTGAATATGATTGGGTTATTAATAGATAAGGAACCTCTTCATGTGATCCTTTAATGTCAATAACTCTATGAGAACAAAGGGTAGCACAGAGTGATTGTTATGGGAAGTATCTCTACTTGAGACGGATACTAGAGCGCAATTTATCTGTACTAGAGAATGAGACTAGAGTGCATAAAAGTCCTACATATTTCTTAAATGTATTACTACATGGGATATATATTTTTTCTCCCCTTGGCAAGTAGAATACCCTCATCGTACTATGTTAGAACTCCGGATTCCATGTC
>JAKWIY010001806.1:0-15351 GCA_027704805.1 Solanum corneliomulleri | reverse complement strand
ATCTCTGAGAGACCTATGCTTGACTCTAGAGAGTGTTATGGATGTGGGGAGACTGGGCATATTAGGAGGAATTGCCCGAAACAGAGTTATAGACCCCGATAGCTAGAGGTAGAGGTGGTCATGGTAGAGGTATTCTGGAGGACGTGGTGGTCGAGGTAATGGTGGTCACCAAAACGGCAGAGGTGATGGGCAAACTGGAGCCTACAACACAACAGGGTAGGGGCAACGGACAGACAAGTAATGGGGCCCATTGTACACTTTCCCTGGGAGATCTGAAGCGGAGACATCAGATGCTGTCATCACCGGTAATCTTTTGATTGTGATTGCATGGCTTCTGCATTGTTTGATCCTGGATCCACATTTTCTTATGATCTTCCTCATTTGCTAATGGTCTAAATTTTACATTGTGAATTACTTGACATGCCTATTCGTGTTTCTACTCCGGTGGGTGAGTCTATGATAGTTGAAAAGGTATATAGGTCTGTTGGTGAATTTTGTGGGAGCAACATTATGTAGATTTGGTTATCTTAGAAATGGTTGACTTTGATGTAATTCTTGGTATGACTGGCTTTCTCCGAATTTTGCGATCTTGGATTGTAATGCTAAAACTGTGATGTTAGCCAAGGCGGGGACGATCCGTTAGTGTGGGAGGGCGATACACTTCCAATCCGGTTCGTATCGTGTCTTTCTTCGTGCTCAGAAGATGGTTAGTAAGGGTTGTTTAGTTTTCTTGGTACATCTCAGGATGACACTACCCAAGTACCTTCAATTGAGTCGGTTTCAGTAGTCGTGATTTTTGGATGTGTTCCCTGCAGATCTTCTTGGTATGCCACCGGATAGGGATATTGACTCTGTATTGATCTTGAACCGGGTACTCGCCCCATTTCTATACCCCCTTATAGAATGGCTCCCGCGGAGTTAAGAGAGTTAAATGCACAACTTCAAGAGTTGTTGAGCAAAGGCTCATTAGACCAAGTGCATCTCCTGGGGGTGCTCCGGTGCTATTTGTGAAGAAAAAGGATGAGAGTTTTCGGATGTGCATAGACTACCGGCAGTTGAAAAAAGTAACTTTAAGAACAAGTATCCCATTCCTCGCATTGATGACTTGTTCGATCAGTTACAAGGTGCTTGTGTCTTCTCTAGATTGACTGAGATCCGGTTATCTCAATTAAAAACGGGCAGCGGATGTGCCAAGACTGTTTTTCGAACTGGTATGGGCATTATGAAAATTGTTGGTAATGTTTTTGTCTTACGAATGCCCCTGCTGCGTTCATGAGTTTGATGAATGGGATTCTTCAAGCCATATATGGATCTCTTTGTGATCGTATTTATTGATGATATATTGATATACTCCAAAAGTAAGAAGGAACATGAGGAGCATTTGAGAATGGTGTTAGAGTTATGAGGAAGAAGAAGCTTTATGCCAAATTCTCCAAGTGTGAGTTTTGGCTAGATTCAGTTCCTTCTGGGGACACGTGGTTTCTAAGGATGGAGTGATGGGGGATCCATCTAAGATGAGACAGTGAAAAATGGGTAAGACCTACTAACGTGTCAGAAAAAAGGAGCTTTGTTGGTTTAGCTAGCTACTACCGCCGATTTGTCAAGGGATTCTCCTCTATGGTCCCAATTAACTTACTGGGACTAAGCAGAATGTTCCATTTGTATGGTCGGTATGAGTGCGAAGAAAGCTTTCAGAAACTCCAAGACTGTGTTGACTACTGCACCAATTCTTACCTTGCCAGTAGAGGGTAAGAATTCATTGTCTATTGTGATGCATCCTATTCTGGTTTGGGTGCGGTGCTAATGCAAGAAAGAATGTGATTGCTTATGCTTCGAGGCAATTAAAGGTGCATGAACGTAACTATCCGACCCATGATTTGGAGTTGGCCGCGGTAGTATTTGCACTAAAACAATAGACATTAATGTATGGGGTTAAGTGTGAGGTCTATACGGATCATCGTAGCCTACAGTATGTCTTTACTCAGAAAGATTTAACTTGAGACATAGGAGATGGATGGAACTACTGAAGGACTACGACATCACTATCTTGTATCATCCGGGAAAATCAAATGTTGTGGCGGATGCTTTTAAATAGAAAGGCCGGAAGCATGGGGAAGTCTAGCTCATTTGGCAAGTTTCTAGACGCCCATTGGCTAGAGAGGTTCAGATTATGGCTAATGACCTTATGAGGTTAGAAATAAATGAGAAGGGAGGATGTTAGCTTGTGTGGAGGCAATATCTTCCTTCTTGACAAGATTAAGGGAAAGCAGTTTAACAATGAGAAATTGATCCGGATCCGAGATAAAGTGTTGCGAGGAGAGGCTAAGGAAGCAATAATTGATGACGAAGCCGTTTTGAGGATTAAGGGAAGAGTATGTGTGCCTCGTGTTGATGACTTGATCCACACTATCTTACAGAGGCTCATAGTTCCGGATATTCGATACATCCTGGTGCAACCAAGATGTACCGTGACCTAAAACAACACTTTTGGTGAGTACAATGAAGCGTGACATTGTGGATTTTGGTTGCAAAATGTCCAAATTGTCAGCAAGTAAAGTATGAACACCAGAGGCCTGGAGAACACTTCAGAGAATGCCCATTCCTGAATGGAAGTGGGAGAAATCGCAATGGACTTCGTGGTTGGTCTTCCAAAGACATTGGGTAAGTATGACTCTATTTGGGTGATTGTTGATAGGTTAACCAAGTCTTCTCACTTCATTCCAGTCAAGGTGACCTACAATGCAGAGAAGTTAGCCAAAATCTACATCTCAGAAATCGTTCAACTGCATGGAGTCCACTTCCATTATATCAGATAGAGGTACGCAGTTTACTTCTAAGTTTGGAGAACATTGCATGCGGAATTAGGTACTAGGTTGGACCTTAGTACTACGTTCACCCTTGGACTGATGGTCAGTCTGAGCGAAACGATAAAGTGTTGGAGGATATGCTTCGTGCATGTGTGATAGAATTTGGTGGTCATTGGGATAGCTTCTTACCTTTGGCAGAGTTTTCATAAAATAAAGCTATCACTCAAGTATTGACATGGCTCCATTTGAAGCATTGTATGGGAGGAGGTGTAGGTCTCCATTGGTTGGTTTGATGCATTGAGGTTAGACCTTGGTGGTACTGACTGTTGAGAGATTCTATGGAGAAGGTGAAATCTATCCAAGAAAAGCTTCTAGCGGTGCGAAGTAGGCAAAAGGAGTATGCAACCGAAAGGTTAGGGACTTGGAGTTCATGAAGGGTGAACAAGTCTTGTTGAAGGTTTCGCCCATGAAAGGGGTAATGCGGTTTGGTAAAAGAGGTAAACTAAGCCCAAGGTATATTGGTCCCTTTGAAGTACTAAGCGGAGTAGGGGGGGGGCTTACGAATTAGCCTTGCCTCCAGAGCTGTCAGGAGTGCATCCGGTATATTATGTGTCTATGTTAAAAAGATACCATGGGGATGGAAACTACATTATCCGTTGGGATTCAGTTTATTTATGAGAATTTGTCTTATGAGGAGGAGCCGGTTGCTATTTTAGCTAGAGAAGTCGTAAGTTTAGGTCTAGGGAGATTGCATCCATCAAGGTTCAATGGAAGAATCGACCGGTTGAGAAGCCACTTGGGAGAAGGAGGCTGATATGCAAGAAAGATACCCACATCTGTTTAAGATTCAGGTACTCCTTTTCGCCCTTGTTTTCTTCTTTTGATCGTTCGAGGACGAACGATGTGTAAATTGGTATCTATTGTAACGGCCTGTTTAGTCGTTTGAGCAAAGATTTTATTTCTGAAAAAACTGGCTGAGACGACGGACACCACGACGGACCGTCGTGGGGCACGACAGACCGTCGAGGGTGTGTCTCGTTCCATAACACTTAGACATAGAAAATTGGGTACTGAAATCGACTCTCTGAACTCTTTGACGGACTGCATGACGGACCGTCACAGGTACAACGAACCGTCGTGAGCCCCTGTTTCAAAACACTTCAACTCTTGAGAATTGGTACAGGGAATGAGTCTCATGAACGTCGTGACGGAAGTGCAGGACGGACCGTCACCGGAGTGACGGGACCGTCACAGACCTTTTGGGTGGAAATGGGTCTCTAACTTTGCGACGACCTGCAGGACGGACCGTCGCAGGCATGACGGGCCGTCACAGGTTGCGTAATCCCATTCTGGGTCGGATTTATTTACACGTTTTAAGGGACGTTTTTGGACTATTCCTTCTTTAATTATAAAGTCAGAGGGTTAATATTAATAAATCTAATTACTTGGGGGTTAAAAGAGGTAACCTTAAGTTGATTAGTGGGTTCTTATTGCCATCTTTTATTCTTAATTATATGCTAATTAGGGTAAAAGAAAGAGGGTTTGAATAAGAAAATTAGAAAGAACAAGAGAGAGGGAGAGTCGATCGAACGAAAGAGGAGAAGAAACAAAGCTTGGGAAATTGCTTGTTGATCACTAATCTTCGGTGGAGGTAGGTTATGGTTTTTATGCTATTCGTAGTAAACTCTTAATAGCGAATGATATGTATTGGTAGTATTGTAAACCCTTCTATATGCTTAATTGTATGCTTGCATGAAGGTGATTAAGTGATTGTGATAAAATAAGCATGATGAAGCTATTGAATCCTAAATCTTGAAAGAAATCCTAATCTACCTTGTTAATGGTGATGCCTTGGTGTAAAAGAAGGCTTGATGAACGGAAGTAATGAGATTGATGATGCCTTGGTACAAGAGAAGGCTTGATGAATTGATAGAATGAGATTAGTGGATCGGAGTGTCACGTTCCGACACATAGTATTAAGGGATCGGGTGTCACGAACCGACACGTAGAATTAGGGGATCGGAGTGTCACGTTCCGACACATAGTATTAAGGGATCGGGTGTCACGAACCGACACGTAAATTAGGGGATCGGAGTGTCACGTTCCGACCGCACATAGCATTAGGGGATCGGGTGCACAACCGACACGTAGAATTAGGGGATCGGAGTGGTCACGTTCCGACACATAGTATTAGGGGATCGGTTGTCACGAACCGGCACGTAGAAGTAGGGGATCAGAGTGTCACGTACCGACACATAGTAGTAGGGGATCGGAGTGTCACGTACCGACACAAAGATGAAGAAAGATAATGAATCTTGAAATATGATAATATACTCAATTTAATGAACCTAATTCCCAAATGAGTATGGTATTGAGGCTTGAGTCCTCATGGATGAACTTGGTGGTACTTATTGATGATTATAGTACTTGTTGTTGCTACAATGTTGAGTATTGTAGTTGATTTATGAATCTGAACTGATATATACTGTTTTCTATTTTGAGTTGGCCGATGATATCTACTCAGTACTTATGTTTGTACTGACCCTACTTGTATGTTTCTTTCTTTGTTATTTGTGGAGTGCAGCAAACGTGCCGTCGTCTTCAAATCAACCGCAACTCTAGCCAATCTTCACTACATCGGAAATTCAGGGTGAGCTAATGCTTCTAGCTTGGAATGGATCTTCTTCTTCATGTCTTGATGCCTTGAATTTCCGGCATGGACTAGCTTTTATTTGTTTTAGCTTCTTAGATACTCTTAATTTAGTAATTTGACGATAGATGTTCTTGTGATGATGACTTCCAGATTTTGGGGAGATAATAATGAATTATTTTGTTGATTTTATTAATGAGTTTAAGTCTTCCGCATTACTTTTGTTGATATGTACTTCTTGTTGGGGTTTAGATTGGTTGGTTCGCTCACATAGTAGGATAAGTGTGGGTGCCACTCGCGGCTCGGTTTTGGGTCGTGACAATAACTATTTTAAGCTGTTAATTTACTAAAATGACAAAAACTGCCCTTGATCGTCCTAGACTTCACTCTTCTATATAATAGAAATAAATAACTAGATATTATGTGCCCGCGCCAGTGCATGCCCAACGTACGTTAGTTTTTTTTTCTTTTGATTTATGTGACACAAATGAAATTTAAAAAGGTGAACTAAATTTTTTATGTGTTTTGTAAAAAGAATTTTAAATTGTTAATTTATGGAGTACCTTTTATGTTATTTTCGAATAAATATTTTACTCCATCTGTTTTATTTTATGTGATACAAGTGATTTTAGGAAAGTAAACAAAATTTCTTATATGATTATCACATAATTTTAGTTGTCATTTTACTGTGATTCATGGTAGGTACTTTTTAGTTCTTACGTTATTTTCAAACAATATATGCAACTTTTTTTGTTTCGATAAAAATAAGGGAGTCAACCAAATTTCATTATGTTTTTTAACTATGTTTTCCTAAATAAATCTTAAATTGTTACATTGCGTTTTTGAGCTTCTTTTTTTATGTAATTTTCAAATATATATCAAATCAAAATTAAAACGAAGAAATAAGTTTTCAAATCATTATATTTGTATATTAAAATGTTCAAATCTTTAAAACTCCACATATATGCACAAATTAATAGAAGGAAGCAAACACTTTTTTTTAAAACAATAATATATGAAAGCTCATTTCAATAATAACGCATATATATTTCATTTTTAATATATGATTCCCTCCTTTTTGATTTTATATGACCTTATTTTTCATTTCATTTCAAAAAGAAAATGTAATAAATTTTAAAGATCAGAAAATTAAAAAATATTTCAATACACAAAATTTAATATATATATATAAATTTTAATTTTAATTTTGATTGGTTCCTCCTAATATTATACTTGATATATAATTATTAAGAGCTAAGCATAATAATTATTTATTAACTTTCACATAATAAATAGATATCACAATAACTCATAAAAAATGATGAAATAACAAAATGAGGTAATACTAATAATAATATCTAATGATGTTTCTAGAACTATTTAATTTTCTTGTTATCATTCTTGGTAGATTTTTGCTTGCATGAGTTACATTTTTATCTTTGATGATCATTCACTTCATATATAGTAGATATTTCTAAAATTATTTATTCTTGATAGATTTTGTTTAGAATGAATTATACGTTTTTAATCTTGGTCATGTTAAAATTCAAATAATCATCCATTCTTTTTTGTTTGTAAAGTTATTTTTAACAACTTTTTTTTTAATTTCAATCTAATATGTATTATGAATTTTATCACACTAATTTATTTTCAAGTATTTAATTAGAGCCAAAATAAAGATTGAAATAATTAATCTGATCTTTTATATAAAAAGTAGGCTATTTTATAAGCATAATGAATAGAAAAAATATTAAAAATTAAATTAAAGTAATAGTAAAATAGAGTAATACTAAAATAGATATCACAATAACTTATAAAAGAAATAAAAAGAAATGAAGTAATAACAAAATAAGTTAATGGTAATACAACAAATTAAGATGTTTCTAGAACTATTTAATTTTTTTGTTATCATTCTTGGTAGATTTTTATTAGCGTGAAATTACATTTTTTCTTTGATCATTATTCACTTCATATATAAAAAGATAATTCTATAACTATTTATTATCTTTCTTCAAGATTTTTGTTAGAGGGAAATTAAATTTTTGCCCTTGGTCGTCCTCCCACTTCATTCTTCTATAGAATAGAAATATATAGAAAGATAATTCTAGAATTATTTATTATCTTTCTTCATAGATTTTTGTTAGCGTAAAATTACATTTTTGTCCTTGGTCGCCCTCCCACTTCACTCTTGTATATAATAGAAGTAGAAAAATAAAATAAATAGAAAATAGATATCACAATAACTCACAAAAGAAAAGAAAGTGAAGTAGGAGGGCGACCAAGGACAAAAAGATGTTTCTAGAATTGTTTATTATTTTTCTTACTAATTTTTTGTTAGCGTGAATCACATTTTTCCCTTGATCATTATTCACTTCATATATAAAAAAATAATTCTAGAACTATTTATTTCTTTCTTCTTCGATTTTTGTTAGAGTTAAATTACATATTTGTCCTTGGTCGTCCTCCCACTTCACCCTTCTATATAATAGAAATATATATATATAAAGATATTCTAAAATTATTTATTATCTTTCTTCGCAGATTTTGTTAGCGTAAAATTATATTTTTGCCCTTGATCGTCCTTCCACTTCACTCTTCTATATAATAAAAAAATATTCACATCATATATAGAAAGATAATTCAAGAATTATTTATTATCTTTCTTCATAGGTTTTTGTTAGTGTGAAATTACATTTTTTTCCTTGAAATTTTGTAAAAATAATAATATATGAAAGCTCATTTCAATAATAACACATATATATTTCATTTATATAAACTTATATTTTTATTTCATTTTTTTTAAAAAAAACAACTTCTGAATTTTAGTTTTTTATATAACATATTAAAGATAAGAAAATTAAAAAATATTTCAATACATAAAATTTAATATACATATATATTTTAATGTTAATTTTGATTGGTTCCACACAATATTATACCTGATATGTAATTATTAAGAACTAAGTGTAATCATTGTTTATTAACTTTCATATAATAAATATATATCACAATAACTCATTAAAAATGAAGAAATAACAAAAATTAGGTAATACTAATAATAATTCCTAAATATGTTTCTAGAACTATTTAATTTTCTTGTTATCATTCTTGGCAGATATTTGCTTCATAGATTATATTTTTACCTTTGATCATCATTCACTTTAATATAAAAAGATATTTCTAAAATTATTTATTCTTGATAGATTTTTGTTAGAATGAAATTACATCTTTATTGTTGGTCATCTTTAATACAATATATCATCCTATTCATTTTTATTTGTAAAGTTACTTTTAACATCTTTTTCTTTAATTCCAATATAATATGTATTATTAATTTTATTACACTAATGTATATCAAGTATATTAATTAGAACCAAAATAAATATTGAAATAATTAATTCGTGATATTTTTATTTAAAAAGTAGACTTTTTTATAAACATAATGAATAGAAAAAAATATTAAGAATTTAATTAAAGTAATAGTAAAATAGAGTAATAATAAAATTGATTTAACAATAACTCCCAAAAGAAACAAAAAAATAAATGAAGTAATAACAAAATAAGTTAATATTAATAACAATGACTCAAGATATTTCTAGAACTATATAATTTTTTTGTTATCATTCTTAATATATTTTTATAAGCGTGAAATTACATTTTTTCCTTAATCATTATTCACTTCATATATAAAATGATAATTCTAGAATTATTTATTATCTTTCTTCAAGATTCTTGTTAGAGGAAAATTATATTTTTGCCCTTGGTCATCCTCCCACTTCACTCTTCTATAGAATAGAAATATATAGAAAGATAATTCTAGAATTACTTATTATCTTTCTTCATAGATTTTTGTTAGTGTAAAATTATATTTCGCCCTTGGTCGTCCTCCCACTTCACTCTTGTATATAATAGAAAAATAAAATAAAATAGAAAATAGATATCACAATAACTCACAAAAAAAAAAAAAGTGAAGTAATAACAAAATAAGTTAATGGTAATAACAATAAATTAATATGTTTCTAGAACTATTTAATTTTCTTGTTATCATTCTTGGTAGATTTTTGATAGTGTGAATTTACATTTTTGTCCTTGCTCATTATTCACTTCTTATATAGAAAGATGTTTCTAGAATGGTTTATAATTTTTCTTACTAATTTTTTGTTAGCGTGAAATTACATTTTTGTCCTTGATCATCCTCCCACTTCATTCGTTTATATAATAGAACTTTGTTCATATGGTAGTGAAATTTTTTTTATACTGTCAATGTATATAATTTGAATTCCTTTCTTGTTCATAGAAAATTGAGGTCCAGTAGAATTATTTTTAAAATATTACAACACAATATAACATGGACAAATCCTAAATAACATCATACTTTTCTATATCAACTATAGATTTTAGTATTCCTTTACATTGTGAATCTTTACCTTTAAGTTAAGGTCTACACACAAAATAACCAATAAAAATCTGAAGGATTTTCGACCTAAAATGTTGTTGTCAAGGCCTATACATCAACCTGTCACGATCGAAGTCTACACCCTGGACGTGGTCGGTACTCAAGAACCATTGTTGATCTCAAGGCGAACTCTCATCCTCGCTGATTATAAGTGGAAGAATAACTTAAGCATGTAAAAGCTTAAAATAGAATAAAATTTATAACTCAAATACAATGCTTTAACTTAAAATATTAACTTTGAATAAAATTTATGTATTCAACTCGCCATAAAATAGGCAACTTAAGTCTTTAAAATATTTAATAAAATAAAAGAACATACTTTTCAACAATACTGACTATCTATGAAGACTTTAACTGATAAAAATAGAAGTGGAGATAAGACCCACAACATCCTAACAACTGATATAACTAAAAGGTAAATGAAGTCCTCCAGAAGCAATTAGGCTCACCATAGCTTAATCGAACTCTCAGATGTATCAACGGAGCTCCTATAGATGATCCTGAATGCATGTGTCTGCATCATCAAAAGATGCAATCCAAATGGATTACTACATGAAATGTACGAGCATGTAAGAGGAATTCCAAAGCATAAACATAAGCTTGAACTGGTAAAAAGGAAATATACTTACCTAATCTCAACTCAACACAACTCAAGAAAATAAGATAACTCAACTCAAAGATTCGATACTCAACCCAAAGATTAGATATTAAACTCAAAGATATGATACTCGATTATGGGTACTCAACTCTGGATACTAAACTCAATATAAAAAACAATGCACATGCAATATATGAAAGCTTTTAAAATAGGAAAAGCAACTTAGTTTGTTACAAAAAATGTAATAACAAACTCAACTTTACTTATATAATAAAGTAATATAGTTAAGATTCTTAAGTGTATTACCCGAGGCTTATTACCATTCCAAGCTTCAACAGGTGTTGTGTTCCAAAAAAGTTTTGTTCGCGAGATATTCAAAATATATACAGCAGTTGCAACAACTTCTCCCTAAAAATAATCTGGCAGACCCTTTGCTTTTAGTGAACTTTGAGTCATTTCAACCACCGTCCTATTCTTCTACTCAGCCACACCATTTTGTTCTGGTGTATATGGCGTTGTAAGTTCCCTGCGAATTCCATTCTCATTGCATAACAAATTGGAATCATTAGACAAGAATTCACCCGGTACAAAGTGATTTTATCTTGTTGCCACTTGATTCTCTGCAAATGCGTTAAATTTATTAAAATTCTCAAAGGTTTCAGATTTGAATTTCAAAAAAATAAACCCAACTAAATTAAATTGTTCATTCTCCATCATCCTTCTTCCCCCTTGGATTATTGAAACATATAGAAAAAAGAGATCTTATAGTTGTTCCTGAAAAACGAAGTCTAGTTTGTCTATTTTTCATTAAATTTTTTCTCGAGTTCAGTCGAAGCTTTTTCAATCTACGTGTCAAATCTTTTTCAATCTTCTGAGCTTGATATAAGTTTAATCATGTTGTATTTTTTCTTGTAGCCTATTTAATTTTTATATTGTGATACTGTCGTGAAGTTTAGATGTTTCCTTAAACATTATAGTCGAGTTTTAATTCATACTTTTTCTATTTGGAATCTTCAGTGACGTTTTGTTTTGGACAATGCATAGAAAATTTTAATTTGTTACGTTTATCTGGATTAACGGGCTAAATATTTTACTGTATGTTGAGAATCCCTTGTATATTGGTCGACTATAATGGAGTTTATGTCAATGACATTGTCTAGTTTGTTGGAACTGATACTTTTTTCATATTATTTTTAGTATTACTCTGTTTGTATTAATAGAATAGTAATCAATTTTAATATTTAAAATATGTCTTTGTATATAATACAATATTACTCCTAAAACAAGAGGCAGAATTGTTAAAAAATCTATTTCTAAACCTTCTAAAAAACAAGATCATAAAGACTGGAGAAGTTTCAAGAGGATCTTCAAAAAAAGTTGTAGTTGAAAGCCTAAGTCTAACTCGGGTTCGATATAATGCTGAGATCGATAACTATGAGGACAGTAGTGCCCAGGCTACTGACGAAGTTGAATGTAGTGATTAAAACACTGATAGTGGAGATGGGGAGAGTAGCAGCTGAGATACTGGATATGAGGAAGATCCTCCGTCCTTGCCAATCTGTGCAAGAGATATCTGTGGTAAGTCCTATAATCTAACTATATGGAGGGATGAGTTAGGATCTTTTCCATCAAAAAATTATGTGAAGCAAGAATGACTCTTTATCGTGATTTTAGAACTGTGTTAGTTCAACAAAGAATCTATAACGACTTTAAAACTACTTGTTTTGGATATTTAAGACATTCCAGAGTAGTACAAGTTAAATGGATAATTGGTCCATTATATATTGTTGTGTCGTGTAAAACATTAAAAATTGCATGAGATGTGATTTTGTGTGAATGATAAGCTTCTTTGTTTTGGCTTAAAAGAGTTTGCATTGATTATGGACTGAATTTCTCAGCATAACCCCGTGAATAAAAAATAAAAACAGTACTTGAGAAAGGTGGAAAATTCCACTATAAAGTGACAAAGAATAAGAATATCAATGGTACAAAGTTGATGAGTTCGGTTAAGGGTATCAGATTGAACCCGGAGTAGAAGTTGAAGTGCTCTTTAGTTTGGTTCCTCCATTCTTTGTTGCTTGCCCACGATCTATCTTAGATTGTGAATTGGAAACACATTAAGATGGTCGATAATTTAAATTTTTTCAAAATTTATCCATGGGGGAAAGAGTGATTTTATTTAACACTGAAGTATTTGAAGAACAAAATTGATTTGAACAAGCAGATGGAAGTATACAATGAAAGAGAGAATGCATCATATGCTCTGTAAGGGGAAGACATTTCTGGTACTGATTATCAATTATGAACTTCAGTTATAATAAACTCTTATATATTTATAAAGTATTTGATATTTTCTATTTATTTATTTGTTATTTTATTGATTTCAAGTTTGGATAAATGAGGTTATTCCTCATATCGGGAAGTATGCAAAAAAGCCATTGGATTGTCCTCTGTCCATTTCCCGTTTGCTTTAGATAGCACATTATGAAGAGCGATAATGTTGTCGAAGGTGATTCATTTAAGTACAAAGGTATAAATTTATTTAATATTATCTAGCACTATTTGTAATTTGCTTTCAGGTCTTGTATTATTTGTATTATTTCTTTTTGTAGATTGGGCATCCACACCTTATACCTACTGTCCGTGAAACAAAATAAAATTACATGGTAACATTAAAGCCATATACGGAAGAAGTCAAGGACACAAACATTGATGTCTTAAAGGCCAATTTGAAAGGTGTCATTGTCCTAACTTCTGCAGTAGAGAATAAGGAGGATGAAATATTGGGTAAGAACAATGCCAACCAGCCTTGTGACAATTTTGTTTCGAGTGGACAGAAAAATAAAAATGATAATTTGTGTGAGCGTGTTGCATTCCTTGAACTATCAATGATGAAAGTTGTTGCTTTCATACAAGATGAGAAATCGAGGAGATCTTAAAAGAACAAGAAAAATGAAAGTAGACTAATTTATATAATTTTTGTGTAAAATAATATATTTGCAAGAATTCTAAGCTATTAATCTTGCAACAACTAATAAAGACTATACAACACAAACAATTGATAAATATGATGTTGTTGCATGAAGTCCTTCCATTAGCAATAGTAGATGAAGATCTCGTTGCACTATATAAGTATTTTGTAGGAGAAGTCAATGAAGTTGTAGACGAGATGGAGGAAGGAGAGAAAGAACAAGAGGAGAAGAAAATCAAAGAAAAAGAAGAGGAGAAGATGGAAGAGAACAACACGAGGAGAAGATGATTGAAGAAAAATAAGAAGAAAAAGAAAAAAAGACGGAAGAGAAGAAAAAAGAAGAAAACAAAGAAGCAGAGATCAAACAGAACAAAGAAGAAAAAGAAGAAGAGGAGAAGCAGGTAAAATAAGAAAAAGAAGAGGTGAAACAAGTAGAAAAAGAAAAAGAAGAGGTGAAACAAGTAGAAGAAGAAAAAGAAGAGGAGAAGCAGATAGTAGAATAAAAAGAAAAGAAACAACAGGTAGAAGAAAAAAAATAAAAGAATAAGAGAAGCAGGTAGAAGAAGAAAAAGAAGAAGAGAAAAGCAGGGTAGAAGAAGAAAAAAAAGAGGAAAGCAGGTAGAAGATCAAGAAAAAAGAGGAGGAAAAAACAAGTAGAAAGAGGGTTTGAAGTGACGTGATGAGAATTGTTATGAAGCTCAATGGTGATGAGTAAGATATTGATATTTTAAGACAATTTATTTTTAAATGGATTTTAAGATATTGACTTTTGAAATGATTGGCTTTTAATGGTTGATAATTAAGGCAATTAGTTTTTTAAATGGTTGATTTTTGGTGGTTCACTATTAAAATAGGCGGTTGTTTAAATGAGTGGTTTTTGATGACTAAGACAATTGAATTTTTAGATAAATAGTTTTTGGTGGTTGAATATTAAAACAATTGGTTGTTGAAATAGTTAGTTTTGAAGTGTCTTTTTAGATCGTTGGATTATGTAAATGTTATTTTTGTTTTGATGGATATTGTTGTCAGTTATCGACATGAAATTATATATATAATACATTGTTTTAGCATACAAGAAATACATTCTTTTTTATTAATAGACCGTAATACTACATAAGTAAAAGATATAAGATTGTACTACTGCATCCCTGTTACATATTTCCAAAAAGCAATCACTAACAACAGATTATACAATATTATTTTTAGGCCCTTCTCTTTTTCTTCAGTCAATATCAACCTTTGTTTTAGTTGATCCTTTATTATTTCGGTGTCTTTTAGCAATCATTTAAAATGATCCCTCTATTCTTCGTCATCTTTGTATAAAGTCAATAGCAAATCTCTATTTTCTTCGGAGTTTTGAAACCTTTCTAATATTTGAAATTTGGCAATGCCTTAAAAATTTGTTGTCTCGAATCTCGGACTCAATTTTGATCAATACAAAAAAACCTCAAATTGCCAAAATATTTTACTAACAACTTAAGTTGGTTAGTATTCTACTAACAAATTATCAACATATTTCTAACCGAATAATATTTAAAACTTAACAACGAAATTCTAACAGATTACCAACATAAATCTTACTAACTAAGCATTTAATTGGTAAATATGGCGGGAAAAAATGGCGCCAAATTTAGCAACCTTCTATCAATGGATTACCAACATAAATATTACTAACACACACCTTTTGTTGGTAATATTACCAACAAAGTATATGTCGGTTCGAAAATAAGACAAAAAATTGTTTATAGAACTTATTAACATATTACTAATGAATTACTAACCAAACATTTACCAACGACAAGATTGTGTTGCTAAATTTACCAACAAAATTATAAATGTGTTGGTAAATTAGTAATGAAAGTTAATTGT
>JAKWIY010001805.1:0-15395 GCA_027704805.1 Solanum corneliomulleri | reverse complement strand
TGTTTTATAGATTGTTCTTGAGTGAGGTATGTGTGTGATTGGTATGTGTATGACTTTATTGGTCCCCATTTGTGCCTTTTTGTTTGTTTTGTGTTGTATTCCATGTGAATATATAATGTTAGTGGTCCCTATAACTTTGCTACCTTTATCTTTATATTAAATAATGTTAGTTTTCCTATAAGTTGTTTTGCTTAGTATATTCTTGGTAGTCGTTGTTGCTGCAATTAGTGATTATAGGCAGTCGTTGCAGTTCATGGATTTGGATAAGGAGAAGAATATGGATTGCTTCTTGGTGGTGATATTGACAAGCAAAGAAGGGGTTGTAAACTGCTGAAGGTTGAGCCTTTCAATTCGGAAAAGAAAAAGATGTTTGTGCTTATTGCGCTCCCAGATGGAAACAACCCAGCTTTCTGCAAGGGTGCAGCCGAGATAATCTTTAAAATGTGTGGTGTAAATGAATGGTTCCTGAAATGCTCGAATCTTGAATGTAGGTGATCGCTCGAGCATCACCAATGGACGCTTGTGTTGGCTACAGAACCACCACATGAAGAACTAATGAACAGACCTCCTGTTGGAAGAGAAATGAGTTTGATTTCCAAGATGATATGGAGAAATATAATCGGACAAAGTATCTTTCAACAATCTGAAGACTTTAATGGCAAACTGCAATTATTTACAGCAATCTGCAATTTTTAACAATCCGCTCCACATTTTTATGGTAAACTGCAATTATTTACAGCAACATGCAATATGCAATTTGTAACAGCAAAATGCAGTGTGCAAATTTTTATAAAAATTCTGCAATCTTCAATTTTTTACAGCTATTACACATCAATTTGTAATCTGTAAATTTTACAGCAAAATGCAATCTGCAATTTTTAGTAGAACAATTTGCAAACTGTACATAATGCAACTGAAAAATAAAATACAACTCCACAGATAAGTGATAATGGCATTGTCATATATTTTGAACCCAGAAAAAGTTACAGACACTTGTTCAAGACAGTAACAGCAAAAAAGTCAAAATATTTAAGTTTCATCATGCCATAACAAAACACCAGAAAACAAAAAAAAAACTTCATAATGCAACTAATTCTTCCCACCCCTTTTTGCCTTCAATTTGCCAATTCTTTTCTCCTTTTCAATTGTCAAATGATCTGAAGTCGTAGCTTCTTTTCCTTTCCATGCCAATTTTCTTGGTGAGTATGGTAGATTAGTTGGAATGCTCACACCATTCTCATCTCCTTTGAAGTCAATCCTCCTGGTACCAGTTGGTCGAATCTGCATCTTTTTAGCTTGAAGCCTAGTCCTAGCTTCAGAAATTGCCTTTGGCTTTAGAATAGTCTGCTCGTCTTCACTTTCATGCTCATCTCCATCCTCATTAGCAACTGCACTTGAAGGTTCAATATGTTGCCCATCCTCAGATTCATCAACAATTATTTTTCTCTTTGACTTTGAAGGTCCAGTTGGGTTCTTTTCAATTTCCTTTGATTTTGAAAGACCATTAGGTTGGCTACTCTGTTGACTTAAAGAAGCAACAAAGCTTGGAGTAGACAAAGCTTGGGGTGTTGACACAAGCACATCTTGGGCTGGTTGTTTTGATCTTTGAAGCTATAAAAATAACAAAATTAGTTAGATATTGAATTAACTAGTGTAACTATTGACCAAGTAAAGAAAATTACATACCATAGGACATCTTCTTTGGTTGTGACCTGTTGCACTACAATGTCCGCACATCATTTTTAGTCCTTTTCTTGAAGCAGACCACACCCCTTCCCTTTTCCTTGCCTCATCTTTTTCTCTCTTTCTCTTAAGTTTTGGCCTGCCTACCAATTTATGTATTTCTGGTGGATCCATAGCATGAGAAGGATCAACTTTCCAAAACTTGTCACCTCTAACAGGTTGTATTTTATGCATGTATATCAACATGTAAGCTTCTCTGGAATACCACCAACTCAATTGATCTAGTGGCTCTTGTTTGTCATGAAGATATGCTTTAATGGCATGAGGACATGGTATACCAGTCAAGTCCCATGTCCTACATGTACACTTCTTCTTATTAAGATTCACCACATGCCTATCTTCACCCTCAACTACCTCATATCCTTGGTCTCCATTAGATTGAACTTGACAACATTGTGCAATGATATTGAAATCATTATACAACTCCATGGCATATGGACTAAATTCTCCATTCCAATTTCTACCCTCTTCTTCAAGTTTTTGCAACCTATTCATAACCTATATAACAATACAGAAGTAAGAACAACATTACCTATCAATGTAACAATCACATCAAGCTATATTCTATAATTTCTATTAAAACACTAGATCTATCAATGGAAATAAATTTACACAGAATTTAACACTACTCAACCTCTAATTTTCAGTTTTATCCCACATAAATCTAACCTATATAAAACCTATTAGCTATATTAAGGTAATATAAATGATGATATTATAAACAGTAACAACTCACCTTGATTCTAATATTTTTTCTTTTAATATTCATAGCCCACATGCTGACCTCGAAGGCTTGCGGTTGGGCCTATGAGGTTAGCGGCCCAAATAAGGCTGGGTGAAAAAGCCTCGTTTCTAAATGAGCCAAAAAAATTAGGCCCAACCTCAATTAAAGGTTTAGATTGAACCTGCCTAGCAGACCAAGCCCATTTTGACAATTCTAGTCATGGGTCAATTCCTCCAATGCATAAACTTAGGAAAAATTTTCAAAATGTCAATATTTTAATATTTAAGAAGGTTCATTAACAACACTTTTAATATTTAGCAAAAATGTCAAAATTTAAGTTTATTATGTATCTTATTTATGTTCTTATTATTTGTTTTATTAAAAAAAAATATAATTTTATATAACAGATTGAGAGAAATTTTGGGGAGATAATTATTTTTAAAAAGGAACAAATGCTTAAAAGTTTCATCAGTTACAATTTATCAAAATACACCAACTTTCATCTCTTTATTCTTTTTTCATCATGTTATAAAAACACTGTTTTCTCCATTGTTAAAAAAAATTCAATATCTCTTAATATTTTGTTTTATTGTTTCTAAATACTTTTATCAACCAAAATAAATATCCAAATTTTCACTAATTATTGTTATGAAGTCACGTAATCAAAGAAGTACCACATCTTAAAATTTCAATATCAATTTTCACTAATTATTGTTATGAAAATCATATAATTAAAAAGTATAATATCTAATTCTCACTAATTATTATTATGACACTTTATGATAATAAATTGTAGTTTTATCTATTAACTTTAATTTTTTTGTAATAGAAACTTGAGCACCTATAGTTTTATCTGTATTTGGCATACTTTTCTCACACTGTATTCGTTTTATTTTTTAAAATTTTGTATCCTTGCTTAAATTGTTTTTATTTCAATATGTATACCGTTTGTATTAGTATTCATTCTAGTTTTAATGTTGTATTTTGTATAATAAAACTTGTATTTCTTTATTAGTTTGTATTTATTCCAGTATTTATATCAAATAAATATATAGCTATTTAAGAAATACATTTTTATTCGTATATTTTTTCACTGTGTATTTTGTGTATTGTTTTTTCTTTTAAGAATCTTGTTTCCTTTTCTATGTCGGATTCTTTCCAATATGTATATTATTTGTATTTGCATTCGAATACAAATAAACTAATAGAAAGTTGTTCTTCTTATAAATAAAATATATAACTAGTTGACATACATTTGGATGAATACAAATTAGGGACAAATACAAGATTCATAAACCATGCAACATGAAATTTTAATAAATACAAATATTGATAGTATACATAATGATTTGAATACAATTTGAGAGAGCATACCAAATTCTAAAAAAGAACTATAAATACAAAACAAATTAATAGAAAATTGTTCGACAACTATTGGATCTTCGCAATCTTTTTCAAGATCCTCACGAGTAGATGAAGATTCTACATTTGAGTTATGAATTTGAGGAAGGTTTTGCACACCAATGAGTCTTGTAAATGTTCTACCCCTCTCTCTTCTCTCATTTTAGCAGCAGATCATACATTATACGCTATTTCTTGAGTAATAAATAAATTAAAGGATGAAAAATCATTAGAAATTGATTGATTAAGATGAATACCTCTAGTAAGCCTATTGGATTCAGCCATTGGAGAGTAAACCATAATGGAAGTTGAAAAATACAAACAACATTTTTTTGAGATTTAAACAAAAATAAAATCAGAATGAAAATTTGAAAGTAGGATAAATATTAGGGATACCTTAATCAAGGGATTCTTGTTGATCCAAATTTTAATAAAAAATACAATCAAAATATATGATAAAAAAATATTTACAGCTTGAATGTTGGAGGAAAATTTAAATGAGAGAGATAATTAACAATATGAAAAGATAAATATGAGAGAGAATGTTTTTTTTTTAAAAAAAATGATATATAGAATTAATTGAAAAAGGAGGATAAAATTGGAGGAAAACTGAGATACATAAATTTTTAAAAATAATGACATTTTTGACATTATTACTAATATTTATAAAATATGGATATTTTTACTAAATATGTTATTTTTTTGACTTGTTTACTAATTTTCCCTAGAATTTAAAAGATTAAAAGACTACTGAATTAGACATACATTATTATCATATATACTATTTTATCTCTAGTTTCAAACAATTAGTTATATTATCACTTTTTATATTTTATACCATATATTTTAAAAGATAAAATCAAATAAACAGATTTCTTAAAAATGGAATTGATTAATTATTTCTGTATTTAAACACCTCAATTAATGATGAATTAACATAGAAAAATTCTCTCCCATCAACCATTACTCTCTTTCAAATAAAATTCTCATTATTCATCAGTATTTATCATCCCCACCCTCACGTACTACATCCATCATCTTTTTTCTTCTTTCTTTCTCTCAAATTACGTTTTAGACCTTTGTGTTTTGCTGAAATCTTGTTGCCTACAAGATTTAGAGGTAGTATTATTTGCGTTTACTCACTGTGGTTATTCAAGACTTCTTTATGACTATAACTTTTCGGATGCTTCTTTGTGCTAGCTAACCTACTCCTAATATAAACACGATAGTATAATTCTGGCTCCTAACAATAATCGAACAATACATATAATCTCAACCAGATTATCATTTGATTCAGTAAGAAAACTATGAATGGTGAACATTCATATACATGATATACATGATGGTGATACAATCCTAATGTTCTACTTTTAATTTTTTACCACCTAATTTTAAAATATTAAAATAAATGATATTGTTGGAACATAAAGTTTCTGTAATACTAAATAACTTATGACATGAAAACACCTAGAATCAAATAAAGATATTTACAAGTAAAGCAAATAGTTAATGAGTAATAATATAACTAGCTATATAGTTAAATAATATGTGTTTGAGGAGTCAATTCCCTAAATGGTCATCTAAGTTAAGAGAATTGCCTTAAAATATTATTTATATTTTATTTAGGAACTAAATATCACTCAACTATCACTATTTTCCTCCAAATATACTTAACACTTTAAAATCATCACTCTCTCCTAGTTGGCATGACTTGTCTTTAAAGTATTTTTTTAATGATAGACTAATTTAATTCACTGAACCTATTTAGCTAAAATAATGATCATATTATTATTAATATCGTAAGAATAAGTTTTCATACTTAAAATCTTTTCTCACAATTAAACTTTTTATTTTTTTATGTTATGATGGATACGTTTTTAAAATGTACTATAATTTTATCAATTTTGAATACTTATAAACACATACATTAATATTGATATACAAATCAATCATGAATGTTAATTTACATCAATTAATCATAAGTATTATAATAAATCTATAATATTAAAGGTCAATTAATTATTAAAATAATATTAATTGTATATTTTGCAATTCATGCTTCCGATGTTTTTTTTGAAAAAAGAAAAAGAAGAAAGTAAATGATATTATATTTTTTTATCCATTAGAAGTACTAAATACCTCACAAATCTCCTTAAATTCTAGTTGATATGCCCTATCATCCAAAAAACATTTAAAAAAAATATAATAGATCTATTTAATTCATCAAACTTATGTCTCTATAAAATAAATATATAAATTACTTGAGAATTTAGGAAGATTATAAGAAAAGTAATTTAAAAAGTCTAGTAACTTTATATATTGTCACCTAACAAAATTCAATTAAAATATCTCAGTGTGCACTTATTACATGATAATTTTAAAATTCCTAATTAAATTATTTGAAAATTTTAAATAAGTTTTTAAATAAATGTACTTAGATTAATTTGCAAGATTGACAAAAAAATTGGTAAGAAAAAGAAAATTATTGTTTAACTTTTTTTTTAATTTTATTTTTATTTTTGTCCTTTTATTCTATATTATATTATAACTTTTCATACAATTAAACATCAATAAATAAATTAATAATTAATTAAATTTGCTAATTTAATTTGATAATATACATATTGTATGAGATTAATATACTGATAAATAAAGATCAAAATTTTATTTTCTATAAATATTATTCACTTACTAATTTCTTATAAAAAAAGATATTGTAAGTATACTTAGATTTCAAAGCACCCAAATAATTATTTTTTAATAATTAATCGACATCTAATATTATTGATTTATTATACAATTTATTATTAATTGAAGTAAATTAGTGTTCATGAGTGATTTGTATATCAATATTTTTTTGAATGCATGTGCTTATAAGTATTGAAAATTGATGAGATTATAGTACGTTTTAAATGCATTTTGCACAACATAAAAAATAAAAAGTTTAATTATGATAAAAGATTTTAAGTATAAAAATTTATTCTTAATATATTAATTAAAAAATTAAAAATAATTTAATCATTATTTTAGTTAAATGAGTTTAATGAATTAAATTAGTCTATTATTAAAAAACGATATTAATGACATGTCATGCCAACTAAGAGAGAGTGATGTTTTTGAATTGTCAAGTATATTTGGAGGAAAATAATGATAGTTAGATAATATTTTGATTCTAAATAAAACATAAATAATATTTTAAGATAATTTTTTTTTTTTAATTTGAGTGACCATTTAGGGAATTGACTCGCGTTTGAGTTTCTCCTCTTATTTACTTATATATTTCGTGTTCTACAATATTACTTTTAAAAATTATCCTCTTATTTACTTATATATTTCGTATTCTACAATATTACTTTTAAAAATTATTTTTTATTTGATTTTGATTCAGAAAGAAGCATCAAGAAGTCGGTGCATTTCGCACAGAGAAAATTAGATAAAGTGGCAAAGTGCACTTTGCATATTATATTGGTTGAAATAAATCACACATAGTGATACTTTATCTAATTTTTTTTCTTTTCTTAATTGCTGACTAATATTAAATTAGCAATAAATTTTATAATTAATTTTATGATATAGGATATGTATATATATATTTTTTTTAAAATGGTGAACATGTGATGTCTAACAAATAGTACATATTTCTCTTTCTATTAACATAATATATTTACTAGATTTAAAAAAAAAAGAATCTTTAAATTGATTTTTAGATTTTAAAAACATCATGTTGATTTCATTTGGCAGGAAAAACTACTAACTAAAGAGAGAATGATCAGATTAAAAAATTCACTCAAAGATAGTAAGTGTTATCTATATGGAGAAAGCAAATTATAGACTTAAGTACATACATTTATAATGTATATGAAAAACAAAAATAAAAAAAGCACGAAAAATTTAATTAGATATCAAATATAAAGAAGAAATATGACACAATACCTAAAATGTATAAAAGGAAGACAATAAAAACAATATAAGAAATAATATATCAATCGCTATATGGGAGATTGAATTTACCACACATGAAAGTGCAAGTAATTGGGAACTATTCAAAGAAATAATAATAAATATGGAGATTACAATCATATAAATAAAGAAAAAAATAGTAAAAAGAGTGAATTACTTAAAAGGATAATAGGAAAGCAAGTAATTGTGGATACTTGCTTCAAAAATTTTGTAACTAAATTTGTGTATGTTTGAGGCTTTAGAGGAAGGTGGCTCATCTACCTTTAAGTGCTGTATAGGTCTAAATATTTGGCTATCAATAATAATCTTTTTATCATTTATTAAAAAAAATAAAAATATGCACGTTTTTATTTCTATTATTTCTTATTATTTTTTTAAAAAAATTCAAAATCCCTTATATCTTTAATGTATCCGAGCTGCATATTAATGAATCAAAATCAATATTTAATTTATTCGAGCTAATTTTTATGTATCTGAGCTACCTACTGATGTATTTGAGCCAATATTTAATGTATCTGAGTTGCATATTATATACCTGAGCTTCAATTATGTATTTGGTTGTTTAAAAGGGATTTATATAATTAAAAATTAATAAGGAATAGATTATTATTTCATATCAAAATTATGAGATTTATGTAATTTACACTTTTTTTTAAAGAAAAATATATTATTTGTGCTATTTCACACTTTAAACCACAATCACTTATGAATATTTATGTCTACTTTAATTTGTCTGTGCTTATTTCTTTTTTTTTGGGAAATTCTCTAATTTTAACTTTATGTCCTAAGATAACAAGTTTAATGATTTTTTCTGATAACTCTTTAATTACAATTTTACAAAAAACATGACAACTATGTATAATTTATTGTTTTTTCACAAAGTCAGAAGTTTATGTTCTCTGTGTCGTATATTTTTTGTTTTTACAAGTCAAAAAGTTGTTAAAGAAGCAAACTTCCACAAGCATAGTGAGTCACCCAGTATCTCTGTTTCTTCAATTGTCTCAACCGCCATTGATGACATACCAGAAAAACTCTGTTGATTGAACAGGGTAGAGTTTCTTATCCTCTCTATGTTTAAATTTCCACAAAAAGATTGGGTTTTTTTTCATACAGAAGCAAAATTGTTACGTGGGGTTCATTCAGATTAACCCATGGCTCCTCCTTCTTCAAACAACTGTTACAAATCAACTACAAACCCTAAACCAACTATAATCCCTGGTCTACCAAACGATTTAGCAGCGATTATACTTGTATTCGTTCCTTACTCTCATCATTCACGTCTTAAATCCATTTGTAAATCATGGAAGCAATTTTTCTCTTCCAAAATCATCATTTCTCTGCGGCAAAAGCATCTCCCACCATCTACCCTGTCTCCTCTTCTCTGTATATTCCCACAAGATCCTTTAATTGCTTCGCCTTACCTGTTTGACCCTAGAAATCTTGCCTGGTCTCCACTTCCACCGATGCCTTGTAACCCTCATGTATATGGGCTTTGTAATTTTACATCGATTTGTATCGGCTCTCATTTGTATGTGTTAGGTGGGTCGCTTTTTGATACACGATCTTACCCTCTTGATTACCCATGTCCTTCATCCTCTGCGTTTAGGTTTGATTTTGGGAGTTCTTCATGGGAGACGTTGGCCCCTATGATTAACCCTAGGGGGAGTTTTGCCTGTGCTGCGGCACCTAATTTGGATAAGATTTTGGTGGCGGGTGGTGGGTCTCGGCATACGATGTTTGGGGCGGCTGGTAGTAGGATGAGTTCAGTGGAGATGTATGATATTAGGAAAGATGAGTGGGTTCCATTGGATGGGTTACCTAGGTTTAGAGCAGGGTGTGTTGGGTTCTTTGTTGGGAATGGAGAGGAGAGAGAATTTTGGGTGATGGGTGGATATGGCGAGTCGAGGACAGTCTCCGGTGTGTTTCCTGTGGATCAATATTATAGGGATGTTTTGGTGATGGAAATGAAGAATGGTGGGAAGTGGAGGGAGCTTGGGGATATGTGGGAAGAAGGGGAAAGGTGGAAGCTTGGAAAGATTGTGGTGCTTGAGGATGTGCCTTCGGAACCTCCTGCGGTGTTCATGCTCGACCGAGGAGATATTTTCAGGTATAGTTATGGAATAGCTTTATGAAACTGTTAGTTTAAGATTATCCTTTATTAAGCTTTAAGAATGAATTAATTTATAGTATTGGAATCATATGCACCCGAAAATTATGGAATTGACATAGAAGAGTCATACTACTTACACCGACTAGTTTGCATTGAGGTTTGTTTGATTCATTGACTGAAATTCAGTAAATTAAGGAACCACACATCTAGCGTAGTCATTGCAACATCACTATGAAAAGTCTAATACGTTGTGCATCTAAGTGTCGATTTTGGTGAAATATCCTACCTAGATGTTGTGTCTTTTTACCGGGAAAGGGGTGGATAACATAGTAAGAGGCAAGGAATTAAGCACTAGGTGACAATTTGGTATGTTTGTTTGATGCCCTGATTTGTGATTTATGTTTTCTTCTTTTGATTAGTTGAAATATTTTTATTAGAGTTAGTCAGTAGAGTGACGTTTGGTTTAATTCTTTTGGATAATGGTGGTGTCCATGTTTGGTGTGCACTTAACTAAACCGGTTTGCTACTATATCCTGTGAGAACTGAAAAGAGATATTGGGTGACTCTCATAAATGTGTAGACAGATGCGTACAAATCACTTTTCTCCTTTTTATCTGTACTTAGATTTGACCCAGTTTTATCGAAAATTCGGAAGAGTTCTACCAAATTATTTTCCTTTTCTTTCGATTTACTTTCTATGCTGATTACTCAATTCACGGGACAGAATATTCTCGATTCTGATCTTCGATGTACAACTTTTAACAAAAAAAAAGAACTTTATATTTTTCATTTTGTTGCAAACTGTTTTCTACCAAAAGCCAAGAATAAAAGCTCGTTAGGTTTTTTGTCTCAAATTACTTATCCAGATGCCTTCCGTAGACTCATTGAGATGATTGTTCGCAATGTTTCCTTGAGACTTTTGTAATTCTGTAATTTTTCATTTTGCATTAACTCCTTCAATCAAGTTTACATACCTCATCCCAGGACCCAGACTGGAAAAGAAATTAGTAATCCAAATGCCACAGACAACACCCAATTCACTCATGGGCAACATTAATGAATAAAAGATCAACCAAATCTATTGTATGTTACTCCCGTAAATGATCTTTTCCTTTATTGCCATTGTTATTGTGACTCTGTCCCCCCTTGGCAAACCTCTCAACACTAATCACCTCCCTTTATGGAAACAAGTCTCGAAGCTTCCCTAAAAATCTCAAGTTATTTCTATCTCTTATGGTTTTTGCGTAAATCTTTAAACTATAAGATTTTTAGCCATCTCTGAAACTAATTTGGTGACCTCTCGCGTTCCTCTTCTATTTTTCTTTCATCTTCTGTTCCTCTTCAAAATTTAAAGCACCACTCATAGAGAGTTTCTGAGCTTCTTAGATTGTGGGTCTTCAGTGGAGGAGGCTAAAAATGGTAGTGAAAAGATGGAACGGTGGAGTAGTGTGCAGTTGAGGATTACCATGTATTTTTTTCTTTCTTTCTTGTTGCTTTAACGTTTTAAAAAATATAATTACCATGTGATATCTTTTTAGAAAAAATTACATCTGTCATTAGTTAATTTGCTCATATAACATTCGACACTCTTATACATACAAATGTTCACAAGACACTTTTGTCAAGTAAAAGTGTCTATCTGGTCGCTAGTTAAGTTGGAGTGTCTGAACTTACAAAACTCGCCAAGTTTAAGGGGCTATCCGGGTATTTAGCCTTTTCCCCTTTATTGTGATTACAGCACCATATTAGTCAATGGAACTAAATGTAAGTGGATATAGTTTGTGACTCGTCTTTAGACCGTTGTTTAACTGATGACCACATTGGTGGGTTTTAAAAGTTTTTGATGCCAACAGATAAATCTTTCCTCGACATCATATAGATTTCATTGGGTATGGGCAAAAACAGGATTGGCTGAAATTGCACGTCATTAATTTCTTAGTGAAGTAGGTTCAGTTCACTTCTTTTACATGGAATAAACATTTCTCGCCTATCTACCTGAAACACAGTTAGCAAGTGGTATATATATGTGTATGTGTGTGTGTATCTCTCTGAAATGCAAGAATGCTCACGTGTCCTGTTTTATTGCATGTAATTTGAAAATTTATAACTTTTATGGTATAAGAATAGTGGACATAGTGGTGGAACATTATGTTGAGTTCTGTTGTATAGGTGAAGAACAGCTCATTGTTCATATTATAATATGAACTTGAAGACTCAATTTTTTTTGTATGAGTCATAATATTTATTCAGGAATATGTCTACATTTGTTTTTGTTTATAAGGAGTATGATATGAATAAGTGATTGATCTGACTGTAGATTGTTTGTTCTGAGGTTTCGCAAATTAATGTTTCTTGGGTGCATCATTGGTCTCTGTTTCATGGCAGATACCAACAGATCCTGCAATGTCGGACGGTTATAGCAAACCGGAAAAAGATAACTTTTTGTTTACATCTTTGGGTGTATTACAATGTGCTCTTATATTTGATTTATTTTGTGGCTGTGTTGGTTCACCACTATCATATGAAGTCTTTAAAGTATACACCTTTTAGAAAGCTTCTAAACTAGAAGTGTACCCATGTATGTTAAACCTCGTGATAGAACTTGAAACTTTGGGTTATTTGATGTTGAATTTCAGCTTTCAGGATTTTTTCTTTGAAAGAGAACTTTTAGAGTTCTTGGTAATATGCATATACATCTGATTCATCAAATTTATATTCAACCCTAATTTAGCTAGAACAGTTTCTATTGGGTCTGATTGCCTATTAGCGTATGACTACCGCCTATATTCTGTTAGTTGCACAGTACTTGGAAATTTCGTCAATTTGTCAGTGTCTACATTGAGTTAGTGTTTCGTATCTTACGTTTTTCTTGTCCTTTGCTGCATTTGTAGCTATATAATGGCTTCCAATAGTTGGGTAAAGGAAACAAGTCTGCCAAGAAAAGCATCTGATGAATCCTCTGTTGGCTTTGTTGCATTGGATGGGGAGCTGCATGTGATGACTCATTTAAACGTGGTTAAATCAAAGGAGTGCCAAAGATTAAGGCAGCAGAAAAGGTCAGCAACTATGCTTGTACAAATATACCATCCTAGGACGAAGTCATGGAGGTCTGTCACTACAAGGTCACCATTTCATCACCCTTTGGATTTTAAAACTGCAGTTATGTGCACCATTCGTCTGTAGATCTATATTGTTGCATTGGTGTGCCTATGAAGCAGTTGTTTCGTTTAGTGGATACTCCTTCGTTACCTATTGTGAATGGCATTGTGTATATCTTGCATTGACATGTTCTTATTGTCAGAGTTACTACTGTAAATGCAACTGTAATAAATGTAATTCTTCTCATCTCTCTCTTTACTTTTATCAATTGCTTCTACGAAACACTTCCATGTTTTGCTCTCCATCATTCCCTGTCTATAGTCTTCCTGCAGTTTATCCTCTTCATATTTTGAACTTTGATTCGTAGTTCTTTTTCCTCTTAAATTGGAGACACCAGTCACTTGAATTGAATAGTCACAAATTATAAAGAAAAGTAAGAATATTTGGTGGTATTATTATTTATGTAGGTAGCACTGGGTTGACTGAATCAATAGGAAACTTAGTACAAATTTGAAACCTTTGTTTGTAGTAATAAATAAAAAGCCTCTGCGATAATGGCTGCGCTATAAAATGTTGGTTCCTGGAAACAGAAATTAGTGGGGATCGATGTACTTTGACTTGAAATTTGTGGTTTAAATTAAGTCGCAGATTATGTGATTAAGAATAAAATAATTTGGTACTAACTACTAAATATAACAATATGTCATGCCTGTGTATAGTATAAATCGAGACAAAAGAATGTATAAAACTTCCATAGTCTGCGGACTTCAATTCTTGGCTGCTGTGCTATTTTTCTTAATTGTCTGTTCTTTGTTGCCTAAAAACACATGCATAATACAGTAAGTTGTTTTATTCAAACATTCCAATTGTCCAATTAATGGTAGCCACCAATTTTGTTGCATTAAAATATCAAATAGGAATTATCTATATATGATTTTGAAAGATAACATTAAGGAAAAGTCGTGAGAGACTAATTTTTTAAACTTGAATTTTAATAAATAAACGTAATTTTTCGACAACACTGCTAAAATTTTGGACTCAGTTTCACTAATTTAAGCTTTATTAGTTTGGATTAAATTTGTTAATCACAATTCATAATCCGACAAATTTTGAACATATTATGATTTAATTTAGTAACTCGTTGAGATTTAACCCATAGCACTAATTTGATACCCCTGAGGTAATTTTTTTCTAATGAACCCAACATAATTTAAAACTACAGCAGAACCTTCTAGATTTTTACTCTACTTCCTAAGATAAAATATTTTCTTTGGTTTCGATTTGGGTAGTGAAAAAAGTCATTGATTTCGATAAGATAATATACTTCTGAAAGACCCCTAAATAGTTATATAATTCCGTTAATATTATTGCGATAAACAAAATCATGAATTATTTATTTCTTGTATTAATTCAATAAATTATGATATATAGATTAGTAAGAAACAATGATTTTAATATAATAAAAAAAATAACCTTCACTGAATAACAAAAAACACTCTTTAAATGAATATTAATTTATTAATTAAATAAATCTTGAATAAAATAATAATATTTTATGATCCCGACAATATTAATTTATAGTGTTCCTACCGTAATTATATATTAAAAAAAAAGTTCATTTCCTGATTTTAACGATTCAAATCAAAATTAGATAGTAATAATTACGTATATTGCCCGTCATTAGATAGTCATTTCTGTCCATGATGGGCCTGACCCATTCAATTTCCATTTTTTTTTTAAATTAAAACTCTTCTCGTCAACAGTCAATAAAAAGGAAAAAGACTTGAAACATTGTTGTTTCAATATTTCATGCATATAAATAGACCCCCCCTATTAGAAACTTTTATTTTGTATAATCATAAATATGAGATCCCAAAATAGGAATATTATAATAACAATAACATTTGTTATTCTATTAAGCAGCTTTATACCTCATGAAGCTACATCTAGGATTCCAAAGGAAGAAGGATGGAGAAATAAAAATAAACATCTTTTGTTACCATCTTTCTACAACCCCGTCCGTCCCCCTACTCCTGATCCTGGCACTGAAGGCAAAGCGTTCAGTGCCAGGACTATCGAGCAGAAGAACTTTTCTGCTCGAGGAAGGAGGGTGGTTGTTCATCCTCCTCCTTCTTCCTATGATGGAGCTTTTAGGAAAAGAGACTCTAGGTTTTCTTAACCGGTTTAGTACTCGATCTATAACTCATTAGACTTGAGTCTTGTATAGCTATATACCCGTTTTTTTTTTAAAAAAAAAAAAAACTATGGTGTCAGGTTCAACTTGGCGTACCTCGACTAATTTTAAGGGTTATTTGTAAACTTTTACTAATAACACATGTAATAAGTAACTCTGTCCTG
>JAKWIY010001804.1:0-15433 GCA_027704805.1 Solanum corneliomulleri | reverse complement strand
TGGCTCCCCGCATGGATGCCTCATTGGAAATAGGCACATTTCCTCGTCAGACTACAGGGCCTATAATGACAAATGATCAGCATGAACTTTTCAGTAAGTTCTTGAAATTGAAACCGCCAGTCTTCAAGGGTGCTGAATCTGAGGATGCTTACGATTTTCTGGTTGACTGTCATAAGCTACTACACAAGATGGGTATAGTAGAACGGTTTGGTGTTGAGTTCGTGACTTATCAGTTTCAAGGGAACGCCAAAATGTGGTGGCGGTCACATGTTGAGTGTCAACCAACAGAGGCACCACCTATGACTTGGGCCTCATTCTCTAGCTTGTTTATGGAGAAGTATATCCTCCGGACTTTGAGGGATAGGAAAAGGGATGAGTTCTTGAGCCTAGAGCAAGGTAGGATGTCGGTTAATGCATATGAGGAGTTTCGTGCATTATCCAGGTATGCCACCCAACTTTGTTTCACTCCACAAGAGCGGATTCGCCGTTTTTTGAAGGGGTTGAGGTCAGAATTGCGGATTTCAGCCTTACAGGTAGCGGCTACAGCAAAATCCTTTCAAGAAGTGGTAGACTTCGTGATAGAGGTGGAAGGGGTGAAGCCAGATGACTTCACCACGACATCGACATCAAAAAGTTTTCGAAAGGGAGGTGAGTTTAATGGTTCTTACTCTAGAGGGCAAGGCTCAGAAGGTTACTCGGCCCGACCAATTCAGTCTTCACTACACACTGTAGTTGGGGGTCCACCACAGACCGGTCAACACTTCTCTGAGAGACCTATGCTTGACTCCAGAGAGTGTTATGGATGTGGGGAGACTGGACATATTAGGAGAAATTGTCTGAAACAGAGTTATAGACCCCCGATAGCTAGAGGTAGAGGTGGTCATAGTAGAGGCCATTATTCTGGAGGACGTGGTGGTCGAGGTAATGGTGGTCACCAAAACGGCAGAGGTGATGGGCAAACTGGAGCCACTACAACACAACATGGTAGGGGCAACGGACAGACAAGTAATGGGGCCCATTGTTACGCTTTCCCTGGGAGATCTGAAGCGGAGACATCTGATGCTGTCATCACAGGTAATCTTTTGGTTTGTGATTGCATGGCTTCTGTATTGTTTGATCCCGGATCCACATTTTCTTATGTATCTTCTTCATTTGCTATTGGTCTTAATTTACCTTGTGAATGCTTGACATACCTATTCGTGTGTCTACTCCGGTGGGTGAGTCGGTGATAGTTGAAAAAGTATATAGGTCTTGTTTGGTGACTTTTGTGGGGAGCAACACTTATGTAGATTTGGTTATCTTAGAGATGGTTGACTTCGATGTAATTCTGGGTATGACTTGGCTTTCTCCAAATTTTGCAATCTTGGATTGTAATGCTAAAACTGTGACGTTAGCCAAGCCAGGGAAAGACCAGTTAGTGTGGGAGGGCGACTACACTTCCACTCCGATTCGTATCATCTCCTTCTTCGTGCTAAGAGAATGGTTAGTAAAGGGTGTTTAGCTTTCTTCGCTCATCTCAGGGATGACACTACCCCAGTACCTCCAATTGAGTCAGTTTCGTTAGTCTGTGAGTTTCTGGATGTGTTCCCTTTAGATCTTCCTGGTATGCCACCGGATAGAGATATCGATTTTTGCATTGATTTGGAACTGGGTACTCGCCCCATTTCTATACCCCCTTATAGAATGGCTCCCGCGGAGTTAAGAGAGTTAAAGGCCCAACTTCAAGAGTTGTTGAGCAAAGGCTTCATTAGACCAAGTGCATCTCCTTGGGGTGCTCCGATATTATTTGTGAAGAAGAAGGATGGGAGCTTTCGGATGTGCATAGACTACCGGCAGTTGAACAAGGTGACTATTAAGAACAAGTATCACATTCCTCGCATTGATGACTTGTTCGATCAGTTACAAGGTGCTTGTGTCTTATCTAAAATTGACTTGAGATCCGGTTATCATCAATTGAAAATACGGGCAACGGATGTGCCAAAGACTGCTTTTCGAACTAGGTATGGGCATTACGAATTTGTGGTAATGTCTTTTGGTCTTACAAATGCCCCTGCTGCTTTCATGAGCTTGATGAACGAGATTTTCAAGCCATATTTTGATCTCTTTGTGATCGTATTTATTGATGATATACTGATATACTCAAAGAGTAAGAAGGAACATAAGGAGCATTTGAGAATGGTATTAGAGTTGTTGAGGAAGAAGAAGCTTTATGCCAAATTCTCCAACTGTGAGTTTTGGCTAGATTCAGTGTCCTTCTTGGGACACGTGGTTTCTAAGGATTCAGTGATGGTGGATCCATCTAAGATTGAGACAGTGAAAAATTGGGTGAGGCCTACAAACGTGTCAGAAATAAGGAGTTTTGTTTGTTTAGCTAGCTACTACCGCCGATTTGTCAAGGGATTCTCTTCTATTGCTTCCCAATTAACGAACTTGACTAAGCAGAATGTTCCATTTGTATGGTCGGATGAGTGTGAGGAAAGTTTTCAGAAACTCAAGACCTTGTTGACTATTGCACCAATTCTTACCTTGCCAGTAGAGGGTAAGAACTTTATCGTTTATTGTGATGCATCCTATTCTTGTTTGGGTGCAGTGTTAATGCAAGAGAAGAACGTGATTGCTTACGCTTCGAGGCAATTAAAGGTGCATGAACGTAACTATCTGACCCATGATTTGGAGTTGGCCGGTAGTATTTAGTATTGCATAAAGCAATGGACACTATTGTATGGGGTAAATGTGAAGTCTATACGGACCATCGTAGCCTACAGTATGTCTTCACTCAAAAGGATTTGAATTTGAGACAGAGGAGATGGATGGAACTACTGAAGGACTACGATATCACTATTCTGTATCATCCGAGAAAGGCTAATGTTGTGGCAGACGCCTTAAGTAGAAAGGCAGGAAGCATGGGAAGTCTAGGTCACTTGCAAGTTTCTAGACGCCCGTTGGCGAGAGAAATCCAAAACTTGGCTAATGACTTTATGAGGCTAGAAGTAAATGAGAAGGGAGGATTTTTGGCTTGTGTGGAGGCGAGATCTTCTTTTCTTGACAAGATCAAGGGGAAACAGTTTGATGATGAGAAACTAAGTCGAATCCGAGATAAAGTGTTGCGAGGAGAGGCTAAGGAAGCACAAATCGATGAGGAAGGTGTTTTGAGAATCAAGGGAAGGGTATGTGTGCCCCGTGTTGATGACTTGATCCACACTATTCTTACAGAGGCTCATAGTTCCGGATACTCTATACATCCTGGTGCAACCAAGATGTACCGCGACCTAAAGCAACACTATTGGTGGAGTAGAATGAAGCGCGACATTGTTGATTTTGTTGCCAAATGTCCAAATTGTCAGCAAGTAAAGTATGAACACCAGAGGCCCGGAGGAACACTTCAGAGAATGCCCATTCCTGAATGGAAGTGGGAGAGAATCGCAATGGACTTCGTGGTTGGTCTTCCAAAGACATTGGGTAAGTATGACTCTATTTGGGTGATTGTTGATAGGTTAACTAAGTCTGCTCATTTCATTCCGGTCAAGGTGACCTACAATGCAGAGAAGTTAGCCAAAATCTACATCTCAGAAATCGTTCGATTGCATGGGGTTCCACTCTCCATCATATCAGATAGAGGTACGCAGTTTACTTCTAAGTTTTGGAGAACCTTGCATGCTGAATTTGGTACTAGGTTGGACCTTAGTACTGCATTTCATCCTCACACTGACGGTCAGTCTGAGCGAACGATTCAAGTGTTGGAGGACATGCTTCGTGCATGTGTGATAGAATTTTGTGGTCATTGGGATAACTTCTTGCCCTTAGCGGAGTTTTCGTACAATAATAGCTATCACTCCAGCATTGATATGGCTCCATTTGAAGCATTGTATGGGAGGAGATGTAGGTCTCCCATTGGTTGGTTTGATGAATTTGAGGTTAGACCTTGGGGTACTGATCTATTGAGGGATTCCTTGGAGAAGGTGAAAGCTATTCAAGAAAAGCTTTTAGCGGCCCAAAGTAGACAAAAGGAATATGCGGATCAAAAGGTTAGAGACTTGGAGTTCATGGAGAGTGAACAAGTCTGCTGAAGGTTTCACCCATGAAAGGGGTGATGCGGTTTGGTAAAAGGGTAAGCTAAGTCCAAGGTATATTGGACCTTTGAAGTACTAAGCGAGTAGGGGAGGTGCTTATGAATTAGCCTTGCCTCCAGGGCTTTCCGGGGTGCATCCGGTATTTCATGTGTCCATGTTAAAAAGATACCATGGGGATGGAAACTACATCATTCGTTGGGATTCGGTTCTGCTTGATGAGAATTTGACTTATGAGCAGGAACCGGTTGCTATTTTAGATAGAGAAGTTCGCAAGTTGAGGTCGAGGGAGATTGCATCCATCAAAGTTCAATGGAAGAATCGACCAGTTGAAGAGGCCACTTGGATGAAGGAGGTTGATATGCGAGAAAAATACCCACATCTGTTTACAGATTCAGGTACTCCTTTTCGCCCTTGTTTCTTTTCTTGTGATCGTTCGAGGACGAACGATGGGTAAATTGGTATCTATTGTAACGACCTGTTTAGTCGTTTGAGCTGCATATTTATTTCTGGAAAAAACTGGCTGAGCGACGGACCCCACGACGGACCGTCATGGGCACGACGGACCGTCGAGGGGGTCTCATTCCAAAACACTTAGAAATTTGAAAATGGGGTGCTGAAATCGACTCTTTGAACTTCGTGACGGAATGGCAGGACGGACCGTCACAGGCGTGACGGGCTGTCACAGACTCTTTAGTGAAAATTGAGTCTCTGAACTTTGCGACGACCTGCAGGACGAACCGTCGAGGGCATGACGGGCCGTCACAGGTTGCGTAACCCCAGTCTGGGTCGGATTTCTTTTAATGTTTTAAGGGACGTTTTGGACTATTCCTGCTATAATTATAAATTTCGTGGGTTAACTTTAATAACTCAGTTTCTTGGGGGTTAAAAGAGGTGACCTTGAGTTAATTAGTGGGTCATTATTTCCATCTTTTATACTTAATTATATACTAAATAGGGTAAAAGAAAGAGGGTTTGAATAAGAAAAATAGAAAGAACAAAGAGAGGGAGAATCGATCAAGAGAGACAGGAGAAACGAGAAGAAGAACAAAGCTTGGAAATTTGCTTGCTTGATCACTAATCTTCGGTGGAGGTAGTTATGGTTTTTAAGCTTTTCGTAGTAAACTCTTAATAGCGAATGATATGTATTGGTAGTATTGTAAACCTTCTATATGCTTAATTGTATGCTGCATGATGAATGTGATTATATGATTGTGATAAAATAAGCATGATGAAGCTATTGAATCCTAAATCTTGAAAGAAACCCTAATCTACTTTGTTAATGAGATTGATGATGCCTTGGTATAAAAGAAGGCTTGATGAACTAAAGTAATGAGATTTATGATGCCTTGGTATAAGAGAAGGCTTGACGAATTGATAGAATGAGATTAGTGGATCGGAGTGTCACGTTCCGACACATAGTATTAAGGTATCGGGTGTCACGAACCGACACGTAGAATTAGGGGATCTGAGGTCACGTTCCGACACATAGTATTAAGGGATCGGGTGTCAAGACCGACACGTAGAATTAGGGGATCGGGTGTCACGTTCCGACACATAGTATTAAGAGATCAGGTGTCACGAACCGACACGTAGAATTAGGAGATCGGAGTGTCACTTCCGACAAATGAAGTAAGTAAGGGATCGGAGTGTCACGTACCGACACATAGTGGTAGGGATCAGAATGTCACGTACCGACACCAGAGGAAGAAAGAATAATGAATCTGAAAGATGATAAATATACTCAATCTAATGAACCTAATTCCAAAATGAGTATGATATTGAGGCTTGAGTCCTCATGGATGAACTTCGTGGTACTTAATGATGATTATAGTACTTGTTGTTGCTACATGTTTAGTATTATAGTTGATTTATGATATTAACTGATATATATTGTTTTCTATTTTGAGTTGGCCGATGATATCTATTCAGTACTTGTGTTGTACTGACCCCTATTTGTATGTTTCTTTCATTGTATTTGTGGAGTGCAGCAAACGTGCCGTCGTCTTCAACTCAACAGTAATTCTAGCCAGTCTTCACTACATCGGAAATTCAGGGTGAGCTAATGCTTCTAGCTTGGACTGGATCTTCTTCTTCAAGTCTTGATGCCTTGAACTTCCGGCATGGACTAGCTTTTATTTGTTTTAGCTTCTTAGACATTTTTAGTTTAGAAATTTGAGGATAGATGTTCTTGTGATGATGACTTCCAGATTTTGGGGATAATAATAGTATTTGAATTGATTTTATTAATGAGTTTAAGTCTTCCGCATTGTATTTTGTTAATTATGTTTGAAATGTTGGGGTTTAGATTGGTTGGTTCGCTCACATAGTAGGTTAAGTGTCGGTGCCAATCGCGGCTCGGTTTTGGGTCGTGACAATTTTATTTCTGGAAAAACTGGTTGATACGACGGACCCCACGATGGACCGTCATGGGCACGACGGACCGTCGAGGGGGTATCGTTCCAAAACACTTAGAATTCTTAAATTTGGGTACTGAAATCGACTCTCTGAACATCGTGACGAAATGGCAGGACGGACCGTCCCAGGCGTGACGGACCGTCACAGGCGTGACGGACCGTCACAGATTCTTTAGTGGAAATTGAGTCTTTGAAATATGCGACGACCGGCAGGACGGACCGTCGCAGGCACGACGGGCCGTCACAGGTTGCGTAATCCCAGTCTGGGTCGGATTTCTTTAAATGTTTTAAGGGACGTTTTTGACTATTCCTGCTTTAATTATAAAGTTAGTGGGTTAATGTTAATAAGTCTAATTACTTGGGGGTTAAAAGAGGTAACCTTGAGTTAATTAGTGGGTTATTATTGCCATCTTTTATACTTAATTATATGCTAATTAGGGTAAAAGAAAGAGGGTCTGAATAAGAAAAATAGAAAGAACAAAGAGAGGGAGAATCGATCAAGAGAGAGAGAGAGGAACGAAGAGGAAAGCAAGGATTTAGAGGATTAGCTTGATTGAATTCAATTCTTCGGTGGAGGTAGGTTATGGTTTATGCTATTCGTAGTAAACTCTTAATAGAGAATGATATGTGTTGGTAGTATTGTAAACCCTTCTATATGCTTAATTGTATGCTTGCATGATTGTGATTATGAAATTGTGATAAAATAAGCATGATGAAGCTATTGAATCCTAAATGTTGAAAGAAACCCTAATCTACTTGTTATTGATGATGCCTTGGTATAAAAGAAGGCTTGATGAATTAAAGTAACGAGATTGATGATGCCTTGGTATAAAAGAAGGTTTGATGAACTAAAGTAACGAGATTGATGATGCCTTGGTATAAGAGAAGGCTTGATGAATTGATAGAATGAGATTAGTGGATCGGAGTGTCACGTTCCGACACATAGTATTAAGGGATCTGGTGTCACGAACCGACACGTAGTTTTAGGGGATCGGAGTGTCACGTTCCGACACATAGTATTAAGGGATCGGGTGTCACGAACCGACACGTAGTTTTAGGGGATCAGAGTGTCACGTTCCGACACATAGTATTAAGGGATCGGGTTTCACAAACCGACACGTAGAATGAGGGGATCGGAGTGTCACGTACCGACACATAGTATTAGGGGATCGGGTGTCACGAACCGACATGTAGAATTAGGGGATCGGAGTGTCACGTTCCGACACATAGAAGTAAGGGATCGGAGTGTCATGTACCGACACATAGTAGTAGGGGATCGCAGTGTCACGTACCGACACAAGAGGAAGAAAGATAATGAATCTTGAAAGATGATGATAATATACTCAATCTAATGAACCTAATTCCCAAATGAGTATTGTATTGAGGCTTGAGCCCTCATGGATGAACTTGGTGGTACTTATTGATTATTTTAGTACTTGTTGTTGCTAAATGTTGAGTATAATAGTTGATTTATGATATTAACTGATATATACTGTTTTCTATTTTGAGTTGGCCGATGATATCTACTCAGTACATGTGTTTGTACTGACCCCTACTTGTATGTTTCTTTCTTTGTATTTGTGGAGTGCAGCAAACGTGTCGTCGTCTTCAACTCAACAGTAATTCTAGCCAGTCTTCACTACAGTGGAAATTCAGGGTGAGCTAATGCTTCTAGCTTGGACTGGATCTTGTTCTTCAAGTCTTGATGCCTTGAACTTCCGGCATGGACTAGCTTTTATTTGTTTTAGCTTCTTAGACATCTTTAGTTTAGTAATTTGAGGATAGATGTTCTTGTGATGATGACTTCCAGATTTTGGGGATAATAATAGTTAATGAGTTTTTAGAAGTTATTGAATTGATTTTCATTAATGAGTTTAAGTCTTCCGCAATGTATTTTGTTAATTATGTTTGAAATGTTGGGGTTTAGATTGGTTGGTTCGCTCACATAGTAGGTTAAGTGTGGGTGCCAGTCGCGGCCCGGTTTTGGGTCGTGACACTTCAATATTAAAATTTCTTTGTCCCTTAGTTCCCGTCTTAGAGTATAATGGTCCTGCTATTTTTCCTAAATCTTTAATAAAAGGTCTTGCATAATTAATTATACCTAGGAATTTTTGTAAATCTTTTAAATTATTTAATTTATCTGGCATGTCTAGAGCTTTTTTAGCTGTATGAGGATGTTGTTTAACCTTTCCTTCCCCTAAAGTAATTTCTAAAAAGTTTATATAGTTTTTACATAATTCTATTTTCTTTTTGCTAATTATTATTCCATTATTAACAAATAGCCTAAAAAGTGTTTGTAAATGTCCTAAGTGTTCTTTTATATCTTTACTAAATACTAAAATATCATCTACATATACTAAAACAAATTTTTTATATTCTCAAAATATTTGATCCATTTTTCTTTGGAAGATTGGAGGTGCGACTTTTAACCCAAATGGCATAACTAACCATTGAAAATGTCCTTCATGACAGGTAAAAGCTGTCCATTCTATACTATCAGGATGCATTTTTGTCTGCCAATATCCTGAGTTACAATCAAATTTGCTAAAAATGGTGTTTCCATGGATTATATTTATTAATTCTTTTTTGTCTGGTAATTTATAACCATCTGTTCTAATATTATCATTTAGTCTTTTGTAATTTATAACCATTCTAGATTTTCCTCTAAATATTTCACTATGATTTCTTAGCATAAATGCTGCAGATCTATGTTTTGAAGTAGATCTTCTTATTACTCCTAATTCTAATAGTTCTTTAATTTGTATTTTAAAATCTTCTTGATCTTGATTTGTAGCTTCTATTGAGACTGGTTTTATTACATATTCTGGGTTTATTATATCTAACGTGCATACTATTTGATTATTCTCCCAATGTTTTAAGGGTTTTTCTCCTATTATTTCTATTTGATCTAAAACTTTTACTATATTATCAAGATCTCATTGGTTCTTTATTTGACGTATTTGTTGAATTCCTGTCTTAAAATTATATAATTTTGTTTCCACTTCTATTAGAACGTAGTTTTTATTAACTATTTCATCTTCTTTATCTATCTCTAGTATATTCTCATATAATGTATTACATTCTGTTTTAGTACATTGTGTGTTATTTTCACAATTCTCACAACATTTTTCTTTATGTCTTATTTCAGTATTAATTTTATGAGTTAAGACAGAAGTATAAGTAATGTTTTTCATAAAAAGTATCCCATATTTTGTTATTAAAATTCCTCCTTTATTGTATAGTATAAAATCTAATCCTAACACAAAATCTACTCTTATATTTAAATCTCTTACCCATATCTTATCAATCTTATAGGTAGGTTTATAGAATTTTGAACAAGTATTTAAAAAACTTATTTGTGCTTTATCTATGTAGTATCTATATATATTATGTGTTCTATCCATTTGCATAGCTGCAAGTGGTGTTTCTAAAGTTTTTTTTAATTCTGGAGGTACAATTTTTTTATTTAAAATACTTTTTGTACATTCTGAATCTATTAATGCTAAAGTCTCTATTTCATAGTTTCCAATTTGATGTTTTGCTAATATTTTAATAGTATTTATATTTTTATCTTCATTATATATTAAAGTATTAGATTCTTCATTCATTAATTCTTGATTATCTAGTGGTAGTTCTTGTTCAACTTTTTTTCCTTTTTCTAATCTTACTATTCTTTCTTCTAATTCTTTAACTTTTGCTTCTAATACTAATACTTTTAAATTTATTAGAGGTTCATTGTATGTACCTCTTTTCTTTTCTGAGTTATTATTCCTAATTGTGTTTCTATACAACTTATACATCCTTCTATAAAGCATTTATTACATTTAGCTCTTTCATATTTACTTGGATATCATTCACACCAATTACATGGATTGATGTCTACACTTGTATCTTTTTCAAAATTGTGTTCACATTCTATTTTATTCATAAAATTAAATTTTTAGTCATCTATATTTAAATTTTCTATTCCTATTTCATTAATTAATTCTTCTCCTTCTGAATTGGAAGAATCTTCTTCTTTGTTATTCTCATCTATATCAATACTTACTATAGAGTAGATGCTTTCATTATCTGACATATATTCATCTACATTTAATAATGCTTCGTTAAATTCTTCTACTAATTGATCATTTCTAGTCTTATACTTTTTCTTTTTATATTGATTTTTATCATAATTTTGGGTTGTATATATTATATCATTACAGAAATTCATTTCATTTTGCTTTAATTGTTTTTGTATTTGTAAATTAATACATTTTTCTTGTAATATTTCCATTATATATTGCATTCTATGTCCTATTGACCACTTTGCTTGAGGGTTTTGTGCTACTCCTTCTCTTTTAATCCATCTTTTTTCTATTTCTATTCCTAAAGCTCCTGGTAGTTTGTTAAATAATTTTTTACCTAAATCTTGGTCAAAGGCATTTCCACTAATTGTACAATAATAGAAATAGTGATTTACTTTTTTTTTATATAATACCAATTACTTATACTTAATTGTTCTAGGTTTATCACTGCATTTCGTTGTAAATCTACTAATCCACTATTTGGGTCTTCTCCTATTATTAATGTACGTATTTTATTTGTAAAATTATATGCATTTGGTCCTAATGATACTAAATACTGAAATTCTGGTGGGAATTCTACTTTATAAGTTTCCCATAAAGCTTTGGTTGATTCTCCTAGGAATGTTTCTAAGTATTTATACATTGTTTCAGCATCAGTTGCTCTATAATTTTATATAAAATCTGCTACTACTATTCCTTTCCATAAGTCTATTACTGAATTCTATCTTTGCGGATCATGTTCCACTATATTTAAAAATTTTCCTTTACTTCCTCCTTCTTTGAGTATTATTGGTTCTTCTATAGGCATTCTTTTTCTCATAGGTTTAACATCTGTTATTGGAGTATCTTCTTGTCTATACACTCTTCTACGTGGTATATTTCCTGTGCTATTATCTGCAGTATATCCTTGTTCATTTGTTCTTTGGAATGGACTACTAGAACTTGCTGTTTCCATTAATTCTTTTTGACTTAGTATAAATTCTAACTCAAATATTTCACTATCATTATCTTGTATTTCTGTCATTATATTATTACCTTTTTCTAATTTATCTTATAAACTCTTTTCTAATCTATATCCTTTATTATCAGTTCTTTGTTCATATATTTTAAAATAAGATATTGTTTGTTCTAAATTTAAGTCTTTTAATTTACATCCTTTGCATGTAAATAATCTATTCTTATTGTTTTTACTTATTTCATTAGCTTTTTCTATAGCCAAATCTACTACAAAATCTTCTTCTAATATTATTTCTATATTCATTCCTTCTAAAGGCATTTCTTCTACAACACTTTCTTCTTCAATGTCTTTTTGAACTTCGTAATTGTAATCTGTAAATCTAATTGAAGGTTCTCCTTTAGAATTTGTATATATTAAATGAGCATCTTGTATGAATGCTTCTTTTTCTTTAAAATCTCTTAATTTCCATTCTAATCCTGCATATTGTTCAGAATTTATTTTTATAGGTTTTATTAATTTTATCCCTTTATTTCCCATTACTTCTACTACGTCTGTTATTTGTTGTAATTTAAATCTAGTGGTATATTATCTTTCATTTTCCTAAAAATCCTACACACTTAATAAATTCTTTCCACTATGTATTTATTCATATCCTTTTTGTATTCCTATTCTATTTGGGTTCCAAATCATTTAAATTCATCATAAAATCTGGACTTATGTAGAAAATTCATCCATATAGTCATATCTACTTCTGTTAATCCTATATTGCCTTTTTTATGTCTGACCATCTATTATCATATATTGTAATTAATGTCTTTGTTCCTAGGTTTTTTCTAGTTAATCCTTTAATCCTATAACTATTAATCCTATATGCATTAAGTCTTTTTTAACATGTTATTTCTTTTACAGATTCAACGTTTATGAGTGGTAGAGATACAGAGTTTTTTCCTAATAATGATAATTGTTCTTCTCTATAATGTCTATATAGTTGAGATTTTGAATTTGTATTATATAAAACTTTTGGATTCAATAAATTTAATAGATTTTGTTGGAAGATTTGTATATCTTTATCTGTATCTATTATTTCTTCTAATTGTTGATTATTTTCTTCTTTTGTCTTTCTATTTAATATTCTTGACAAAAAATTATTGCTTATCATATTCTGGGAATAACTTGGTCTTGGTCTTTCTTGTCTTTTATCTCTTGGTCTAGTTGGAAAAATATCCATTTTTTCTGTTTTTTAATTATTTTGTCTTTTTGAGGAGTAATTTCTATATGTATTTAACTTTTCTATTAATTCTTCTATTCCAATTGTGTTTATATTTTTACTTTCTACTTTTTCTTTAAAGTTTTTATCTATCTTATTATGTAGTTTTAATAAAAGTGATATTATTATATTGTTGTGTTGTATAATAATTTGATATGATTTTTAAGATGGGCTAAAATCTTTATAATCTGATGGAAGGGCTATTTTTTTTTTCTATTAATTTTATCGCTTCTCTATATGTCTCTGACTCTATTAAATCTATCATGAAAGAACTATTCTTTTATTGATGCTAATTCTGTCTTTATTTCTTGTATTTTTATTATAAATGTATTACTAACTTCTCTTTAGATTTATTTTTAACTCGTTAATTTTTTACTTAAATCTACTCCTGTTCCTTGAGGTAATTAAATTATTTTCTATCTTACTAAAGAGTTGTTTTGTGTATTTTGCCTTCTTCTTGTTCACTTAATATTATTATAATTTTGTGTTTGATTCTTTTATTTTTTTAGTTAGATTGATTATTAAATCTATTAAAGTATTATACTAGGCGTCTTCTGTATGTAAGCAATGATTTGCGTTCTCAAAGTTACACTTAATTATATTGTCTGATTTTAATCTTTGAAATCTTTTTTCTATATTTATTTGTAAGTCTAAGTATTCTATGCTTTTTAATGAAGCTATTGTTACTATTGTTATTTTATCCTAAAGTAGTTGGGTAATTATCGTTATAATTTTTTTTAATTCTTTTATTGTAGCTATCTATAGCATGACTAATTCCTTGTAATTCCCATTTTAAACCGTTTATATATTCGTCGTTATTTCTTTTAACATAATAATTTTTTGGTATAAAAAATGTGTTTCGGATATACATATATATATGATATATATATATAATATATATATATATATATATATATATATATATCTATAATATATATATAATACACACACACACATACATATATATATATATATATGCTCTTTGTAATCTTATCTTTTCCTCTCTATCTCTATATAATATCCAATAATCAAGTCTTATTCTTAAAGCAAATGGAAGATTTCTCATGAAATATTTTTTATTGGAAAATTTCTAGACATATGATGTCTTATTAGTTTTTGTTCTAATATTTTAGCTAAGAAAAAAATATAATCTAATTATTAGTTATTTCTTTTTTAAGACTTGTAGTTTTTAGGTCTTTTAATAATATATCTGCTTTTACATATAAATCTTGTAATTCTCTTTTAAACTTTTTATATCTCTTTTATTTTATATGGTCTTCTATAATTATCCTACAGAATTATAGTAATAAGGATAATTTTAATTATTTTAATCTTTCTCTTACTTCTTTTATTTCAAACTCTACTTGGTTTAATTCTTCACTAATTTGTCTTTAAGATTGTCTAATAGTTTCTCTAAATGTTTTGAAAGAATATTTATATGTATATGTTAAAGATAATCTTAGTTTTAATGCAAATAGATGGATTTCTAAAGATTTTTTTCAAATATATTTTAACTATTTTTAAATGTTGTCTATTGTAAAATAAAGTTCTATGGTAAGCAAATATTTTTCTAAAATAATCTTTTGTCATATAAGGTATTTTAGATATAAGTCTCTGATACCAAAAATATAGGGATGTTTCGATAATTTCGATAAAGTGGCTTTTTCAATAAATTCGTTAAACTTTTAATCTTGTACAATCCTACTCAGTACTCCTTCACTCTCTTGTTCTATTATGTAATTATCATATTAGTTTCTAGTTTTAATTTTTTTTTATGGACTGTGTCCATTCATGAATCTATTATGACTTTTCATCTCTTTCTCTTAGCCTTTGTTCTTAAAAGTAATCTTCTTTAACCACACCCCGAATTTGGTTATTCATAGTTCCTTTCTCAGAACATTTAACCTAAAATTTTCCTAGGAATTTACATGTTAATCCATTGATACTTTTAAGAAGCTAAGAGACTAACCATATACTAGCTAATATAGATTAATGAAAATATTAAGGACATGATGAAAGAGAAGTTAGTAAAGCAAGACACACACACACACACACACACACAGGACCACACACACACACACACACACATATATATATATATATATATATATATATATATATATATATATATATATATATATATATATATGTTGCTGCCACGAGGTTGTTCCTCACGTGTCTTGCTTTTACTCAACTTCTCTTTCATCATGTCCAGAAAATAATTGGGATTACAATTCGTCACACGATAAATGTTATTTAAGTTGTGTGAAAAGTACAGATCAATGTAAAGAAACTTAAGACCCTTTCAACAGTGTATTTTAAATTTATCGCTGCATTTTATCCTACACCGGTACAAAAAAACACGCTTAAGGTTGATCCATGGTGTTACCTCATCAAAGCTGAAAAGTGCTTTGTCCTCATCCACGTCTTTAACTCCATCACAATGCCCTTGATTTCCGTAGTGTACGCCACATGTAGTACATAATTTTTTTAGCACAAAAGGATTTAAGTATGTAAATGAGACAAAAGTATAACAAACAACTTTAGCTGTTGAGTTCTTCCGTTTCTTTGATTGAAAAGTTACAACTATGTGAAAGTCGTATCAAAAAAAGTTTTCAGAACCTTATAAAAATGCTCTCAATTTCGTAATATTATCC
>JAKWIY010001803.1:0-15478 GCA_027704805.1 Solanum corneliomulleri | reverse complement strand
TTGGATTCCAATCTCCATATTGTTCTTTAGATTCACCTTCAATGGAGCTTTCTAGAGAGAATTGGTTTTGGAGGGAATGTCTAATTTGTGTAGAATGGATTGAGAATGGGTTGTTCACGTTTTTTTATCACTTAAATACACCCAAAATAATAAAAAAACAAAGTAGGGTCATTTTAGATTGTGGGATGAATTTACCATTCACCCCATTAAAGAAACAGTGTGTAGGCATGCAGTTGTAGGCAACCATTGATTGACAACATCGACTGAGCTTCGACTAGACTATGAGGCGACCTGCTACTCCATCGGTGGTGATTGCAGATCATTGTTTGATACACAAGGCTCACCTAGACAAGTTTTGAGATACGCCTCCTATCGACGGGGCGTCGATTGGAAACGGGGCGTCAACTTGGCTCGTCAATTGACACTGCCAAGGCGTGTCTCGACAGCCTTTATGTCCTTCTTGTGGGCCTCTTGCAGGCCCTTGGGGAGTCGTACTCGGACGTTTCCAAATTGAATAAACACCTTAACATGTTTAAGACTTTCCATTAAAGTTTCACCCTAAATGAACACATGAAACACATCCAAACATGCAAGGCACACTCAAGACTCACATAAATGTCTCAACGGCTCACTTTCGAACTTCTTAGACGTTCTTGGATGTTTGACCTCCAAAATTCATGAAACTTCCTACACTGCTTATAAAAATTATTATTACTCATTTGAAGACTTCCTAGGCCTATGACATACATATACGCACATAAAAACACATAAGGCGGCCAATTGGGTAACTAGTCGTCGAATGTCTTGGTCGCCCCTTGACGTTTGACTTCCAATTCACCTCAAGCTTTAGACACTGCCTCAATACCACATTAGAAATAATTTTAGAACCTTATAACCTAATTAAAAATATATTCATATTTAAACACCCGAACTCATTTTGGGGGTCTTACACTTGTTCCTTACAGTAGAGATGATGTGCTTAGCTAGTAACAATGATCAGTGTTCTCTATGTGCATGCCTTAGGTTTGATTACATTCTCACCTTATGAGTGGTTTGTCATGTTTAGTAAGTATGATATCTTTAGTGGTGTTGGTAAGGTTGTGGGGGCAAGAGTTGCTTAATGAGAACCTTCCTAGTTTGAAAATCCAGTAAGTTAATGATTCCTTATAGATCGTGAATGTTGTGTTGAAGGCTGTATGTGAATCTATGATAGCCTTAGATTGATTTTCCCTTAAGTAGGGGATGACATGATGAATAGCAACGTTATGAGAGCTCCTTACCTTTATCTCTTTCCCTTCTACTCTTACTCAAGATTTAGATCTAAAATTTCTTGTAGCTTGTCTTATGTTTTGGAGTCATCAGTATTAATAATTTATTCCATGGTTTCTTTATGGTATACATGTCCTAGTTGAATTCTTTGTTAAAGCAGGAAAATGAGCTTTCATTATTGTGTTCCTTATGTAAGTATGCGTATAGTACGATTTGCTAAATTGTTTTATGAGGTTAAATGTTGAACATGCCTAAATGAGTTCTTGAAAGATTTTCATAAGTTTCCTAATTTTTCTGTAATGAGCCTAACGTGATTTGGAGAGGAAAGTTTCATCAAATAAAATGAAGAATGTTTAAGTTTTGATACGTAATGAGTTGTTGATGTAGTTCCTACTTGCTTGTTCTGTTTTGAACTTGTTGATGTGGAGTTGATGTTTTATCCTAATTGTGTGATTTTATATTGATGCTTCATTATTGAGGGTGGTATGCTAGTCTTGAATTTTAACGCTTAATATGTTTAGAGTTTCCTTTGAGGAGGAATGTTCCTATGTGGGGGATAATGTAACGACTCGGAAAAATATAGGACGAACTAGAGCCCTGACATGTGAGATAATGTGACTTTAAGTTTATTACTAGACTGTTTTGGGACTTATTTGAGAGAGAAACCTAAGGTACTAGCAAGGACCTAGACTAGCAAGATAGGGTGATGGAAATCATGTTTTTGGTGGGGCTTTTGGAAATTTGCAGCCTTGGTCACCCAACGGGATGGGTGAGTCTCCCAATGAATCCCTACCTCGCCTAGTGGACTTACAATTTAGTAAGCATTTTGGAAAATTGTGCTAACCAAGTGTGCATTTGGCTAGTTTCTTAGTGCACTTGGCAAGCCCAAGGTTCCAAGGGGCGAACTAGGACATGATCGCCAAACACCTTGGCGGGTCTCCCTTCTCCCCTCTAATCTCCCAATGGACAATTCTTTGTGCAAGGTTACTAGAACAAAGGGCAAGCCAAGGGTGCACCTAATGAGTTGCTTAGTGCACTTGGAAAGACCAATTGTCCAATGGCCGAACTAAAAAAGGGAAGTGCTAAAATTTAAGTTAGAACTTGTAAGGTCAATGTAAAATGGTGATATATCTTAGATCAAGGCTAATTAGGTGAAACATTACCTATCACATTAAACTTCTCTTACTCCTCTTTCTATCGCAATCAACTTTGTCGAAATATGGTATAAGGGTAAAAATTTATGCCCGAGATATTGAAGCACTGCCAATTCTTGGAGCTTCTTCTATAATGGGCATAATTAAGGTGCATTAGGAGAGTCTCCTAGTTCCCTTGGCGTGTAAAAAGGTGTCAAAGGGTGATCTACAGAGTGGGGAATGTATGTTTTCAGTATTATGTTGGGTTCTTTAAGTAGTCTTTCTGAAACGTGAATCAAGACTTTCCTACTCTTTTCCTAACAAGTATTTATACTATTTATGACCTTATTTCTTTAATATAAGTCACTCATATAAGAATTACAATAAACCCACACCCTCTCAAATATTTGTCTCACTAGAATTCCTCAATTCCAGAAGAAGAAGAGAGCCATTTGAACTAGGGTTTGATGATTTCACGGTGGTTCTTCCTCAAATTTCTAGCGGATTCTCACTGAAGGTATGGTGATCGTTCTTGTAGACTTAGTTTTCACCCTATAGTAGATTTCAAAGATGTTTTAAAGCTTTTGTTTTTTTAACTAACAACTTAGATTTAACGAAAACTCATTGGTTCTTGTATCAAACGTTTTCTAATGATAAACTATGATGATATTGATGTTTACTTGATCGTTTATGATCGAAAAGTCTATGAACCCATATTTCTACAAATTCCTAAATTTGACCTTATGAAGTGGGTTTGTTTAATATAAATAAATGATGATGGATTCATGCGTAGAATAATTTAGATTTTTTATTTGTATCATTATCTATGTCTAATAATGGTGAAGTGTTGGTGAATAGAGGAATTGTGATTATATACTTGAAAGGGGAAAGTTTGACCTCATTTCATGTGAATGTAAATTGATATAGAATTGGGATAGATGGATGTGTGATCCACTTATGGTTGAGGTATTTACTTGCTTTTTACATTGTGATTATGTCCATGAAGGCATATGGTGTGGGATTAAAGCATTATCATGATATTGTACTGAGGAACGTGATGTAAAGCATGCGTGTGAAAAAAAAGGACAAAATGATCAACTAATATAGAATGTGAATGCATTGTGATTGAAAGTATACTCTTACTAAATACTGTTGAATTGGTAGGCTTATACATCTTATTCTTTTATAAATGAATGTAAAGTTATATGTGTCTTGAATTAGTAGGCTAGTTCATACTCTTCGAGACTGGAATGTATTTTGATTTAGATGTCTAAATGAATAAATTAATGAATGTCTAGTATCGAATAGATCTAGATATAGTGCCATTTGAGCAAATTAATAAATGATTTCTAGACTATGTATTGGACAAGCATACCTAAAATTGGCTCCCCTTTATGATGAGTCTATAACCCTATGTGAATGATGAACTTTGTATCGGTAGGTCCAATATGTCAGTCAACCTTCTTGGAAAGTCAATGAGCTATCCTTAATGAACCTCGATCGGTAGACCTATTGGTTGTAACCCTTCTTGGTAGAAGTACTATGATTTGGTAGACCAAATGTTAGTGCTTTATTTTTTTCACAAATGTGAATGAAACTAATCTTTGGGAAATAAGGGTAAGCACTGAGTGGATATGGTTAAGATGGGGGCTCTATCCGAGTGAGAGGCTATAGAACAATGTACGTCTTTGGATATCCTCTAAACAAACATGTGATGTGTACTAGTTCTACGCTTGAAAAGTAGAAAATCTCTTTAGGGTGTGTGGGGATAGAACACTAGATTCCATGTCTAGCGTGCATGGAACCTGTTAGTTAATTCCTATTCCCATCATGTGGGATGTGCATTCTAGTTACTTGATAGGTACTATAACGTGCAGGTAGTAGTATGAGATGTTATCTACACATGCCACGAGTATGCTTCAAAGGTGCTTGAGTGAGTTCCTTTAGTCTTCATGACTAATGTGAAGGTCCTTTACATGATGTTAATAATGAATGGTAGATTTATTATCTCTATAATGTGATGTATGTTTCTCCTATATTGATGAAATGAGTTACTTAGCATGTTATGTTGAAAAAGAAAGGTTCTTGTCTAAATTACAAACACTGATATATATATTCTTGTTGTTGAATAAAGGTTACAACATATAATACATATACGGATAGATTAATATAGAAGAAGAAGGTAACTAGAAGGGGATGAGAAACTAGAACAGAGAAAGGGAATGCATAACCGTTCTTTCTAATGCCTAAACCTTTTTAAAAATAGTTAATTGGTCCTGGATCGATATCTCATCTAAAACTCTCCAACATTTTACTCGGTCCAATAATATCAACTTGATCAATCATATTTTCCGCGTCTAGGCCATAGGCCCTCACGAAGTCATCGTGGTTGACAACAATACTTCTTCCCCACAAAAGAACCTTGTCCTCAAGGTTCATATCAAGAAACTCCATTTGAAAACTTGGAGTATTATAATTTCCTTGGCTGCTACATGCCAAAGCTATTATAAACAATATAGTGGTTTGGTTGGTAGCTTTGATGATTCCAGAATTGACTCTAATATTCTTCCATATCTTCTGAAGACTGATCAAAAGAATAGCATCAAGAGTACTACTAGGATCAAAAGAAGCTCCAGAAGCATTTGAAATGTGATACAGGAAATACTGCTTAACATCATTGGATCCATCGAGGCTAAAATCATCCTCTTTGGAATACTGATGAACTACGTTTGAAGCTCGCTCTCCACCAAATCTTTGCATTGCCACTAAGCCTAGACGTAATATATGTCGTACATCCAACTCTATTAAATCAATGACACCATAGAAGGTGTAACCAATAGGGTGCACAACTTGAAGTTTTGATTTATAATTACTTCTTTATTTCAACACTTTCCACTCAAGTGACATGGCCTTAAGTGTAGTAGGCTGCATTTTACTATTGACGTTTGCAGCGAAAACACAAGAATGTATCTTGGAATCACCAACACTAATTATAAATAGCCCCTCAAAGTCAAATTCATTCGCAATTTCAAGATATTGCTCAAATTGGGATAGTAAAGCTCTGAAACATGGTTTTGGAAGTGGTCGTGGCTTCCAAGGTTGGCCGTTATGTCTACCCAGTTTGCTACTGGCATTCCATCAAAAAATTTTCCACCTTTTGTAGTACAATAAAGAATGATTACACTAGGATAAAGTTCAATCGACATGTAATGCAATGTATCCAAATGTATATCCACGCTCTTGAACATAATAGATGGAGGGATAGACTCACTGGGATCAAATGGAAAAATTATAAATATGTTTTGTGCATTAAGATTGTTCAATAAAAATTCAAGAGGTCACTTCTTTCCCAGAGTAAGTCGCCACCTTATTGTCAGCCAATTTTTGTCGGGCTTTATGAGAATAAATACCAAACAACTCTTTTGCGTCTTTGTTTACTGTAACTTCATCACCTTTTTTTGTGATCTACAATGACACGCCCCTAAGATATTTCTATATGTCATTATCCAAACAAGAGGCAGGGGATCTTCTTTGTTGGCATTCAAATCTGAATTGTTGTTATAGTCATGGCCAACATTTCAGGCAAAGGTTTTGTTGTTATAGTCATGGCCAACATTTCAGTTCTAAGGCGAGGGAGAGTTGGTTGCAGTTCCTCTCGGACAATAGTTTATTAGGGTAAGTTGATAGCGAAAGGCTAAACGCTTCTCATGTGCTTCTTGACTCTGAGTTTCGAACCGAATGAATAATTTTGCTACAAAATGGCTCCAATCCGCAAGTTTCTTGTTCCGAAATAACAATCTATACCAATTCAAAGCATCGCCATCCAAATATAAAGAAGCCAATGACAATTTTTTATCTGAAAAAAATGTTATAGTCAGTGAAATATTGTTCTACCTGAAAAAACCATGCCGTAGGGTAATCACCGTTGAATCTAGGTATTTTCAGAGAATCTACTTCCATGGACAAACATGAATCAAGGTAAAATTGAGGTTTTGTCGGAGATCATTTATCTACAACCTCTTGTAACATATATCGAATCTCAGCAATATCCTTTGACCATGAATTCTTCACAGCCTTAATTGAATGGCCGATAGTTTGAAATATTTGGTTCTCCATTCAAGACACATGGATGAACGCACCAATGAAACAAACTCAATTTTCAATACAAACACTCATATATATATATTGTTATCCTTAAATAAAAGTGACATCGTGTAATACATAGCACAAAGTAATAACATACTAATTACAGATAGATTAACATAAAAGAAGGTAACTAGAAGGGGATGAGAAACTAGAATAGAGAAAATGGATAAAAAATGCCAAAGTTTCGATATAATTTGCATAACGGTTCGTTCTACTCCATAGACCTTTTGAACAATAGCTAATTGAGTTTGTGTAACGACCTGTTTAGTCGTTTTGAGCAGCAGAATTTATTTCTGGAAAAACTGTCTTGGTCGACGGATCCCACGACGGACCGTCATCGGCACGACGGACCATCGAGGGGATCTCGTTCCAAAACACTTAGAATTCTGAAATTTGGGTACTGAGATCGATTCTCTGAACTTCGTGACAAAATGGAAGGACTGACCGTCGTTGGCACGACGGACCGTCACAAATCTTTCCACAGAATTAACTCTCTGAACTTTCTGACGGACGTGCAGGACGGACCGTCACAGTCGTGACTGACCGCACAGGTTGCGTAACCCAGACTGGGTCGGATTTCTGTTAAAGTTTTTAAGGGGCGTTTTGGACTATTCATGCTTATAATTAAAAGTTATTTGGTTAATGTTAAATAATTCAATTACTTGGGGGTTAAAGGAGGTAACCTTGAAATAATAAGGGGTTTTTTATCATCTTTTATACTTAATTATATGACAATTAGGGTAAAAGAAAGGGTTTGAATAAGAAAATAGAAAGAACAAGGAGAGGGAAACGAACGAGAGAGAGAGAGAAGAACGCACTTTGGGAAAGTAGATTGCTTGATCACAATTCTTCGGTGGAGGTAGGTTATGGTTTATGCTATTTGTAGTAAACTCTTACTACCGAATGATATGTATTGGGTAGTATTATAAAGTCTTCTATATGCTTAATTGTGTGCTTGCATGATGTGAATATATAATTGGGATGAATTAGCATGATGAGGTTGTTGAATCTTAAATCCTAAATTTACTTTGTTAATGATGATGTCTTGGTATAAAAGAAGGCTTGATGAACTAAAGTAATGAGATTAGAGGATCGGGTGTCACGTTCCGACACAAGGATAGTATATGGATCGGACTGTCACGTTCCGACACCAGGATAGTATATGGATCGGAGTGTCACGTTCCGACACCAGGATAGTATATGGATCAAAGTGTCACATTCCGAAACCAGGATAGTATATGGATTGGAGTGTCACATTCTGACACCAGGATAGTATATGGATCCGAGTGTCACATTCCGACACCAAGATAGTATATGGATCGGGTGTCACGTTACGACACCAGGATAGTATATGGATCGTAGTGTCACGTTCCGACACCAGGATTGTAGGGGATCAGAGTGTCACGTTCCGACACCAGGATAGTAGTAGTGGAGCGGAGTGTCACGTACCGACACAAGAGGAATAAAGATAATGAATTTTGAAATATGCTAATATACTCAATCTAAAGAACTAATTCCCTAATGAGTATGGTGTGGAGGCTTGAGTCCTCATAAATGTGATTAGTATTGTTGCAAATGATTCTTATGCGTGTTGCTATCACCAGTTCAGTATTGTAGCTGATTTTATGATATTATCTGATATATACTGTTTTCTATTTTGAGTTGGCCGTGATGATACCTACTCAGTACTTGTGCCTTGTACTGACCCCTACTTGTATTTGTTTTTCTTTGTATTGTTGAGTGCAGCAAAACGGCGTCGTCTTCAACCCACCGCAACTAGCCAGTCTTCATCACGCCAGATTTCAGGGTGAGCTATTACTTCTAGCTGGACTAGATCTTCTTCTTAATGTCTTGATGCTTGAAATTCCGGCATGGACTAGCTTTTTATTTATTTTAGCTTCCTAGATACTCGTAAATTTAGTAATTTGAGGATAGATGTTCTTGTGATGAAGACTTCCAGATTTTGGGGATAATGATTGATAAATTTTAGAAGTTATTTGATTGATTTTGGTAATGAGTTTTAAGTCTTCCGCATTGTATTTTGTTCATTATGTTTGAAATAATGGGGTTTAGATTGGTTGGTTCGCTCACACAATAGGGTAAGTGTGGGTGCCACTCACAACTCGTTTTGGGTCGTGACAAACTTGGTATCAGAGCATTAGGTTCGTTGGTCTCATCACACAAGAACGAGTCTAGTAGGGTCTTAAGGAAAGGTAGGGGGACGCCTTTACTTTTCTTTGAGAGACTATAAGACTTTAGGAAAATTCCATTCTTTCTTTCTTTCTTTCGTGCTATTACTTGGATCCAATTGGTATCTAGGTGATACAAATTGGTATCTGACCATCTTCACTCTATTTTGCAGATGGTTAGAACTAGAGCAACAACTGCGCCAACACCAACACCGGCAAGACCAGATGCGTCTGAGCCAGCCACTGGGGCTGTAGCTCGGACAGGAGCAGTGGCAAGAGGCCTTGGTAGAGGTCGCGGGAGGACGTCCTCTAGAGGAAGAGGACAAGCACCTATCCCATCTAGTACTAGGGCGGTGACTCCTCCACCGACTGAGGAAGTAGTAAGAGAGGGTGAGGAAGGGGAAAATGAGCAAGTGCAGAATGAGGAATTGTCACCCCAACCTACCCCAGAGATGATTAATCAGGTTCTTGCCTATCTTAGAGGGTTATCTGATCAAGTCTAGACACCTCCAGTGTTTTCTGCACCACCACCTCAGGTTCCGGAGGTACAACATGCAGCTACTGTGGCTCCCCGCATGGATGACTCATTGGAAATAGGCACGTTTCCTCGGTTGACTACAGGGCCTATAATTATAAGTGATCAGCATGAACTTTTCAGTAAGTTCTTGAAATTGAAACCTCCAGTCTTCAAGGGTGCTGAATCTGAGGATGCCTATGATTTTCTGGTTGACTGTCATGAGTTACTACATAAAATGGGCATAGTGGAACGATTTGGCGTTGAGTTTGTAACCTATCAATTTCAGGGAAATGCCAAAATGTGGGTGGCGGTCACATGTTGAGTGTCAACCCGCACAGGCACCACCTATGACTTGGGAGTCATTCTCTAGGTTGTTTATGGAGAAGTATATCCCCCGGACCTTGAACGATAGGAGGAGAGATGAGTTTTTGAGCCTAGAGCAAGGCAGGATGTCGGTTACTGCGTATGAGGCTAAGTTTCGTTCACTATCCAGGTATGCCACCCAGCTTTGTTTCAGTCCACAAGAGTGGATTCGCCGTTTTGTGAAGGGGTTGAGGTCAGATTTGCGAATTTCAGCCTTACAGGTAGCGGCTACAGCAAAATCCTTTTAAAAAGTGGTAGACTTCGTGATAGTGGTGGAGGGGGGTGAAGTCGGATGACTTCACCATGGCATCGACATCTAAAAGGTTTCGTAAGGGAGGTGAGTTTAATGGTTCTTGCTCCAGAGGGCAGGGTTCAGGAGGTTACCCAGCCCGACCTATTCAGTCTTCATTGCAGACTGTAGTTGGGGGTCCACCGCAGACCGGTCAACATTTCGCTGAGTTTGGTGGTTATCCCCAGACATCGTCATTTTCACAGAGGCCGATGCTTGAATCCAGAGAGTGTTATGGATGTGGGGAGATTGGACATATTAAGAGGTATTGTCCAAAACAAAGTTACAGACCTCCAATAGTCAGAGGTAGATGTGGTCATGGAAGAGGCCATCATTCTGGAGGACGTGGTGGTCGAGGTAATGGTGGTTGTTTTATCGAAAAATATGATTATTCGAAAAGAGTTTGTCTTATTTTAAAGGATTTTCGACTTTTAGGAGTCGCCACTTAATTTTTTAAGGAAAACTAAGAAAACTAGTTTCTAAACAACTTAAACAGAAAAAATTGTTTTGAAACATTTTTAAGGGGTTCGGGATTCTTATTAGTGTCTTAGGAAGGTGTAAGGCACCTAAGACACTCCGTTAAATACGGTTTTCCAGACGACTAACTATTTGACTATTTTGTTTTAACTTTTACAAATCGAAGTTTAAACATTATCAGAATTTACTTAACCCAACTTTGCAAATATTGAAATATTTATTTTTTGCAAATTTTCTTAAGGTTAAAGCTCTCTAGACTCAAACGGACTTGTGAAATATTATTGTTTTAAGACTTCGTTAAAGTTAAACTTTTTAAACTTTGAATCTAAGCAACCTAAAAAGTTAAACCTCTATCTTTTTTAACACTTAAATCTAAGCTTTAGTCTTGATAAAAGTAGAGAGGCTTTTCGACGGGGTTGGAGTTTTCTAACCTTAAACTAACGGCAAATCTAAACAAACGCACAAAAACAAGTGATAAAGAGAGAGAGAGAGAGAGGGAGAGAGAGAGATTTGGGTCCAAGCTCGGGTTCTGTTCGCCTTGACCGAGTTTGGACCCACCTGTTTTCGGGTATTTGACCCGTTCTGTACCTGTCCTAATCTAAACATGCTAAATAAAATACAAGAAAATAAAGCGAATAGGGCTTATGCCCATTACAAAAATAAAAATACAATATGAAATAAAGAGAAAATCTTCAAGTCCCTCTTCTTCCAACTTCTTCAATTCTTCAATCCTTTTACGCGATCCCTTGACTTTGACGGGTTGACTCGAGATAACGAATTTTGAGCCTTCATGGCTCTTCCGAATGCATAGAGGAAAAGGGATCTCAAATGGACTCGAGATGGTGTCACACACAAAAAGAACAAGAATAACATTAGTAGGATGAATGGCAGCCTAAAGAGATATAAAAAGAAAATGCATTTTGAGATTATGATATTTACTCAATCGAATGAACCAAACAACACATAAAAGGAAGCACACTCATATTGAAGCATATAAGTCTTGGGCATACAAGCAACAAACTATCATGAAGGAAAACAAATGACAACCCATGGGTTGATACTCCCTCCATTTACTTTTCCATAACCTCACACGTATCTTATGAATGAAATAACTGGCAGCAAACTTCAGACAGCAACAATAATATGTGCATACACTGATGAAAAACAGCCTAACAAAGTATCTAAATGAACGATAACAAATAAGATACAATAACTCCCTTAACAGCGGCAAAAATGATCGCTCAAACAAGATATTGACATCTTATTCCATCTATTCAACTCTAAATGCACAACATTACTCATATCCAGAACAAACAGAAGATAAATTAAGACGAGGGAGACGACTTGAGAGCTAAATGAGCTATAACCGCAAAATATGGAGAAGAACAAACAAATAACAATCTTGGGTTAAAATACAATGTCCAAAGGCATCCATTACCCTCACACATATTTAAAACATGTTTAAGGCTAAAACAGAAGAAGAGTAATCGATCTAACTCTTGCTAATGAACAAAAAGGACAAATAAGAACAAACATTTTTTTTATCACACGAATTTTAAAACAGTCACGAAGGAAAACAAGCCATAACACAACATCCGAGCATCCAAGCAGGGGGTCATTGCGTCAAAACAACATGAACGGGAGTGTTCGGAAAGGGAAAAAGTAAGAAACAGAAACAGAACAACGTAACCACGAACTCTCAAAAAGTTTCTGCAAAGCATCGAGTCAACAGCAGCTAAAACCAACCTAAACAATGAAGTTTAAACAACAGATATAACTAGAAGTGGAGAGTCAAAACGAATGTTACCTTTTGGAGAGCAGCGAACTTGGGGACGAGCTGGCGCGAGCTGTTCCACCACACGATCGCGAACAGATTTCAGCTTCAGGCGAAGGGGCAACTCGACAGCAACCTGAACAATGGAATCGAAAATAGGAAGAGAAAGGAGAAGCTGACGAAGCTCACTATCTAAAATCGCTAACCCCTTTCCGCTCAAATCGTCCAACCGAAAACCAGAAGCTAAAATATTTTTGGAAGAAGATTACCTTCACGCACGATTTTTCACTGCTCAAAATTTCAAAGCTCAAATTTCTCCTGACCAAGAATTGCTAACCCTCAAAAATCTAACCCCTTCTCTTGAGGACGAAAGGGGTTTATATAGGGGATATTAGGGTTTTTGGAAGAGAGAGGGCGGGAACGTGACTAGGCCCATTTCAATTCAAAATTTGAATCTCTTCCATTAATGGTGCCACAGCTTTTCCTGAAGATTTCATCTTTTTCGGAAATGGAAAAAGGGAGGGGAATGGCTAGGATCGCTCCAATCGTCCTTGAGGGGAGACGTGGATCAATCTCGCGCCATCAAGGACGAAAGCGCGTCTGCCATAGCCGAATACAGGTCTGTCACAGCCGAAATCAGGTCGGCTGCGAGGCGTACTGGCGAGGAGAGAGGAGAGGAGAGAGAGGTCGCGTGGGGAGACGAGAAACGCGACTGGGGCTGCTTTTCGTACGCAGCCTCTGCGTTTTTCTGGAGATGGCGTGGGTGTTCTGTACTGGGTAGTGCTGTCGAGAGGGGGAGCTCGCGTGGGAGGGACGCGAGGGGAGGAGAGAGGACGTGAGGGAGACGCGAGGGTGTGAGAGGGAGAGTTTCTATTTTTGGGTTCTGCTCTTCTGCGTCTTCTCCTGGGTTTCCGGCGTTTCTTCTGTGTTTTGGGAATTGTTGGGATGAAGGAAAAGGGGAGGAAGAAAGGGGAGGGGCGTGTGGGTCAGGTGCCGGGTCGAAACATTGGATGGGTTATGGGTTGGATATTTAACTCATGGGCTGGGAATTGGAAAATTGGGCCTGGGAATGTAATTGGATTGAAAGGAATTGGGTTGGGAATAAGAGTGGGCTGATGGTGGAGTGGGCCTGGGAATTAGGAATACTTAAGATACACACATATACATATACATATATGTATATACATATATGTATATATATACATATACTTTATTTTCGCAAGATTTATAAAACTAATTAACTTTAAATAATTTGAAAAACTCACGAAGCTCGATAATTAATTTATACCGACGCGGGTCAAAATTGGGTGTCAACAACTGTCCCTCATTTTACTTGGGTTGATGCAAGCAACTCGAGGAAAATGAAATTGACCACCAATTTTGGCCAACCCTCTTCATTTTAAAGAAAGTATTCGACAAAGGGTTTAGGAACTATGGCCGAACCCTTGAACACGGGTCTCCTACATATCTCAGGCTATATGAGAATTCAGGCCGCTTGTAGTTCGATAAGCTTGATTTGCCGCATGATTTGAAGGAATCAAGAGCCACCTCGACACCGAATTATGAAGGTATCGAAATGCTCGAGAATGGAATTCGAGAGCGAATGTTGGAATACAGCCGAGTTTTCAACATTGAATCCGCCTACATATCTGTAAACCGTCGGAATCAGGCTGTGTGTAGTTCGACTCGATCGGTGGAAAAGGAAATCTATTACGCTAGATAACCTTCGGATTTGGACAAGTGACTTATTAACGAGTATGAAAAGGAGGCTTGTAACCTCTTAGCCATGAATGTGGAGCTCTTGGCACATTGTCACTCAGATTGGAAACTGGCTTCCGATAAGACAAAACTTCCGGATGCGAGACTGAAACTGACAGACCTAAAGGAAGACCCGCATGCCTCGAGAGGGGTGGTTCGATCGTGGTGGAAGTCACTCCTCTGAAAAAGTTCCACGTTGTGCTGCATCCTTTTTGATGTCATCCGCACCTGTGGTTTTTGGAGAATTCATCCTCTAGGATGCTCTCGACAAAGACTGAGATAAAACTCGTCAGCTAAAAAAAATGCAGCTAGGATGGGAGACAGTGTCTTTTACCATGTCGACACTTCATTGTTCTCCTCCCTGTTTGACGTCGACTCGATCGGTCTGACGTCCAGCAAATAAAGCTTATGCCTTGTGCTTTGTAAATAAAATCTTCAGGGTACTCTTCATTTGATGCTAAAATAAACAAATAAATGTTGATGCGATATTGATGTCTCTTTTGTTGCTATCTTCGATGCTCTTCTTGATGTTTTCTTTTATCAAAATAAGGAATGTGGTTGAGGCCGATGGATAAATATTTCTCTTTCTTTATCCGTGTATGTCTTCTTGCGGGGCATAAATATCTTCCCGCAATACGTAAATTCCCGCGAGATATGAATCTTCTCGCGATGCATAACTTTCAGCGAGGAATAAAATCCTCTCGCGATGTGCAAATTTAATGACTCGCGATGCACGATTTCCGCGATGCATGATTTTCGCTATGCATGAATTCCAGCGAGGCATAAATTCTTCTCGCGATGTATAAATTCCAGCGAGGTATGAAGTCTTCTCGCGATGCATAAATTTTTACGAGGCATGAAATCTTCTCGTCATGCATAATTATTGACTCGCGATGCATGATTTCAGCGATGCATGATTCCGCGATGCATGAATTCCAGCGAGGCATAAATTCTTCTCGCGATGTATAAATTTTGACGAGGCATGAAATCTTCTCGTCATGCATAATTATTGACTCGCGATGCATGATTTCCGCGATGCATGATTCCGCGATGCATGATTTCCGGCGAGGCATAAATTCTTCTCGCGATGTATAAATTTTGACGAGGCATGAAATCTTCTCGTCATGCATAATTATTGACTCGCGATGCATGATTTCCGCGATGCATGATTCCGCTATGCATGAATTCCAGCGAGGCATAAATTCTTCTCGCGATGTATAAATTTTGACGAGGCATGAAATCTTCTCGTCATGCATAATTATTGACTCGCGATGCATGATTTCCGCGATGCATGATTTCCGCGATGCATGATTCCGCTATGCATGAATTCCAGCGAGGCATAAATTCTTCTCGCGATGTATAAATTTTGACGAGGCATGAAATCTTCTCGTCATGCATAACTATTGACTCGCGATGCATGATTTCCGTGATGCATGATTCCGCGATGCATGATTTCCGGCGAGGCATAAATTCTTCTCGCGATGTATAAATTTTGACGAGGCATGAAATCTTCTCGTCATGCATAATTATTGACTCGCGATGCATGATTTCCGCGATGCATGA
>JAKWIY010001802.1:0-15437 GCA_027704805.1 Solanum corneliomulleri | reverse complement strand
TTTCTTCTCCCACAAAAGTCACCAGACAAGACCTATATACCTTTCAACTACCACAGGACTCACCCACCGGAGTAGATTCACGAATAGGCATGTCAAGCAATTCACAATGTAAATTAAGACCAGTAGCAAATGAGGAAGATACATATGAAAATGTGGAGCCAGGATCAAATAATACAGAAGCCATGCAGTCACAAACCAAAAGATTACCTGTGATAACAGCATCAGATGTCTCCGCTTCAGACCGCCCGGGGAAAGCGTAACAATGGGCCCTATCACCTGTCTTCTCATTGCCCCTACCATGTGGTGTTGTAGTAGCTCCAATTTGCCTGTCACCCCGGCCGTTTTGGTGACCACCATTACCTCGGCCACCACGTCCTCCAGAATGACGGCCTCTTCCATGACCACCTCTACCTCTTACTATTTGAGGTCTGTAACTTTGTTTTGGACAATACCTCTTAATGTGTCCAGTCTCCCCAATCCATAACACTCTCTGGATTCAAGCATAGGTCTCTGTGAGAATGACGAAGTCTGGGGATAACCTCCAAACTCAGAAAGTGTTGACCGTCTGCGGTGGACCCCCAACTACAGTCTGCAGTGAAGACTGAATAGTCGGGCTGGATAACCTCCTGAACCTTGCCCTCTGGAGTAAGAACCATTAACTCACCTCCCTTACGAAACCTTTTAGATGTCGATGATGCCATGGTGAATTCATCTGGCTTCACTCCCTCCCTCCACTCCATCACGAAGTCTACCACTCCTGAAAGGATTTTGCTGTAGTCGCTACCTGTAAGGCTGAAATCCGCAAATCGACCTCAACCCCTTCACAAAATGGCGAATCCGCTTTGTGGACTGAAACAAAGTTGGGTGGCATAACCTGGATAATGCACGAAACTTAGCATCATATACGCAGTCACCGACATCTTGCCTTGCTCTAGGCTCGAACTCATCTCTCCTCCTATCCTCAAGTTTCGGGGGATATTTCTTCTCATAAATAAGTTAGAGAGTGACGCCCAAGTCATAGGTGTTGCCTGTGCGGGTTGACACTCAACATGTGAACCGCCACCACATTTTGGCATTTCCCTGAAACTGATAGGTTACAAACTCAACGCCAAATCGTTCCACATATGCCCTTTTATGTAGTAACTCATGACAATCAACCAGAAAATCGTAAGCATCCTCAGATTCAGCACCCTGAAGACTGGAGGTTTCAATTCAAGAACTTACTGAAAATTTCATGCTGATCACTTGTCATTATGGGCCCTGTAGTCAAACGAGGAAACATGCCTATTCCAATGAGGCATCCATGAGGGGAGCCTCGCAGCGGCCTGTCGTACTTCGGAACCTGAGGTGCTGGTGCCAGAAAACACTGGAGGTGTCTGGCCTTGATCAGATAACCCGCTAAGATAGGCAAGAACCTGATTAATCATCTCTGGGGTAGGTTGGGGTGGTAATTCCTCATCTGCACTTGCTCACTTTCCCCTTCCTCACCCTCTCTACTACTTCCTCAGTCGGTAGAGGAGTCACCGCTAGTACTGGATGGGCCAGGTGCTTGTCCTCTTCCTCTAGAGGACGTCCTCCCGCGACCTCTACCACGGCCTCTCGCCACTACTCCTCTTCGATATATAGCCCCAGTGGCTGGCTCAGTTGCATCTTGTCTTGCCGGTGTTGGTGTTGGCGCCACTGTTGCTCTAGTTCTAACCATCTGCGAAATAGAGTGAAGATGGTCAGAAACCAATTTGTATCACCTAGATACCAATTGGATCCAAGTAATAGCACGAAAGAAAGAAAGAAAGAATGGAATTTTCCTAAAGTCTTATAGCCTCTCAAAGAAAAGTAAAGGTGTCCCCCTACCGTTCCTTAAGACTTTACTAGACTCGTTCTTGTGTGATGAGACCAACGAACCTAATGCTCTGATACCAAGTTTGTCACGACCCAAAACGAGCCGCGAGTGGCACCCACACTTATCCTACTATGTGAGCGAACCAACCAATCTAAACCCCAACATTTCAACCATAATAACAGAATATAATGCGGAAGACTTAAAACTCATTAACGAAATCAATTAAATAACTTCTAAATTTATCAATTACTATCCCCAAAATCTGGAAGTCATCACCACAAGAACATCTATCCTCAAATTACTAAATCTAAGAGTATCTAAGAAGCTAAAATAAGTAAAAAGCTAGTCCTTGCCGGATTTTCAAGGCATCAAGACATGAAGAGGAAGATCCAGTCCAAGCTAGAAGAAATAGCTCACCCTGAAATCTGGCTTGATGAAGACTGGCTAGAGTTGCGGTTGAGTTGAAGACGATGGCACGTTTGCTGCACTCCACAATTAACAAAGAAAAACAAATACAAATAGGGGTCAGTACAAGGCACAAGTATTGAGTAGGTATCATCGGCCAACTCAAAATAGAAAACAATATATGTCAGATAATAACATAAAATCAACTAATATTCTCAACAGGTGATAGCAACAAATACCATAACCATTGGCCACAACACCAAGCACATCTATGAGGACTCAAGCCTCCACACTGTCACGACCCAAAACAGAGCCGCGATTGGCACCCACACTTACCCTCCTATGTGAGCGAACCAACCAATCTAAACCTTAACATTTCAATGTATATCAACAGAAAGTAATGCGGAAGACTTAAACTCCATTAATAAAACCAATTCAATAACTTCTAAAATTCAACATCTATTATTCCCAAAATCTGGAAGTCATCATCACAAGAACATCTATGATCAAATTACTAACTAAGAGTATTCTAAAAAGCTAAAACAAGTAAAAGCTAGTCCATGCCGGAACTTCAAGGCATCAAGACATGAGGAAGAAGATCCAGTCAAAGCTAGAAGCATTAGCTCACCCTGAAGATCCAATGTGACGAAGACTAGCTAGAATTGCGGTTGAGTTGAAGATGACGGTACGTTTGCTGCACTCCACAAATAACAAATAAGAAAACATAAAAGTAGGGGGTCAGTACAAACACGGGTACTGAGTAGATATCATCGTCCAACTCAAAATAGAAAACAGTATATATCAAGTAATATTATAAAACCAACTACAATACTCAACATGCGACATTTACCATTATCATAACTCTTGGTCATAACACCAAGCACATCAATGAGGACTCACGCCTCCCCATCATACTCATTTGGGGATTAGGTTCATTAGATTGAATTTATTAACATATTGCAAGATTCATTATCTTTATTCCCCTCGTGTCGGTACGTGACACTCCGCTCCATATACTATCCTGGTACCGGAACGTGGCACTCCGATCCTCATATACTATCCTGGTACCGGAACGTGGCACCCGATCCATATACTATCCTGGTGTCGGAACGTGACACTCCGATCCTCATTCTATCCTGGTACCGGAACGTGGCACCCGATCCATATACTATCCTGGTGTCGGAACGTGACACTCCGATCCTCATTCTATCCTGGTACCGGAACGTGGCACCCGATCCATATACTATCCTGGTGTCGGAACGTGACACTCCGATCCTCATTCTATCCTGGTACCGGAACGTGGCACCCGATCCTCTATCCTGGTGTTAGAACGTGACACCCAATCTCCTAATCTCACCACTTTCATTCATCAAGCCTTCTTTTATACCAAGGCATCATCATTAACAAAGTAGATTAGGGTTTCTTTTCAAGATTTGGGATTCAATAGCTTCATCATGCTTATTTATTCACAATTACATAATCATATTCATGCAAGCACACAATTAAGAATATAGAAGGGTTTACAATACTACTAACACATATCATTCAGTATTAAGAGTTTACTACGAATAGTGTGAAAACCATAACCTACCTCCACCGAAGACTAGTGATCAAGCAAGCAATTTCCCATAGCTTTGTGTTTCTCCTCTTCTTTTCACCTTCTCGTTCGATTCTCCCTCTCTCTCTTTGTTCTTTCTAGTTTTCTTATTCAAACTCTCTTTCTTTTACCCTAATTAGCATATAATTAAGAATAAAAGATGGCAATAATAACCCACTAATTAACTTAAGGTTACCTCTTTTAACCCCCAAGTAATTAGACTTATTAACATTAACCCACTAACTTTATAATTAAGGCAGGAATAGTCCAAAACGTCCCTAAAAAAAATAAAAGAAATCTGACCCGGACTGGGATTACGCAGCCTGTGACGGCCCGTCGTGCCTGCGACGGTCCGTCCTACTGCTTCGTCACAGAGTTCAGAGACTCAATTTTCTTTAAGAGTCTGTGACGGTCCGTCGTGCCCACAATGGTCCGTCCTGTCATTCCGTTACGAAGTTCAGAGAGTCGATTTCAGTACCCAATTTCAGAATTTCTAAGTGTTTTGAAACGAGACCCTGCGACGGTCCGTCGTGTCCATGACGGTCCGTCATGGGGTCCATCGTCTCAGCCAGTTTTTCGGAAATAAAATCTGCTGCTCAAAACGACTAAACAGGTCGTTACACACACCCTACTTATTTGGGAAACAGTTCTTTAAAATTTAGTATATTATCATAATTCAAGATTCATTATCTTTATTCCTCTTGTGTCGGTACGTGACACTCCGCTCCACTACTACTATCCTGGTGTCGGAACGTGACACTCCGATCCATATACTATCCTGGTGTTGGAACGTGACACTCCGATCCATATACTATCCTGGTGCCGGAATGTGACACCCGATCCATATACTATCCTGGTGTCGGAACGTGACACTCCGATCCATATACTATCCTGGTGTCGGAACGTGACACTCCGATCCATATACTATCCTGGTGCCGGAACGTGACACCCGATCCATATACTATCCTGGTGTCGGAACGTGACACCCGATCCTCTATTCTCATTACTTTAGTTCATCAAGCCTTCTTTTATACCAAGGCATCATCATTAACAAGTAAATTTGGGATTTAAGATTCAACAGCCTCATCATGCTAATTCATCACAATTATATAATCACATCATGCAAGCACACAATTAAGCATATAGAAGACTTTATAAAACTACCCAATACATATCATTCGCTATTAAGAGTTTACTATCAAATAGCATAAACCATAACCTACCTCCACTGAAGAATTGTGATCAAGCAATCTACTTTCCCAAAGCTGCGTTCTTCTTCGTTTTCTCTCTCTCTTTGTTCTTTCTATTTTTCTTATTCAAACCCTTTTTCTTTTACTCTAATTAGGATATAATTAAGTATAAAGATGGTAAAAGTAACCCACTATTTATTTCAAGGTTGTCCCCTTTAACCCCCAAGTAATTGAATTATTAACATTAACCCACTAACTTTATAATTATAAGCATGAATAGTCCAAAACGCCCCTTAAAACATTTAACAGAAATCCGACCCAGTCAGGGTTACGCAGCCTGTGACGGCTCGTCGTGCCTGCGACGGTTCGTCCTGCTGCTTCCGTCACAGAGTTCAGAGACTCAATTCATTAAAGAGCCTGTGACGGCCCGTCATGTCTGCGACGGTCCGTCCTGCCATTTCGTCGCGAAGTTCAGAGAGTCGATCTCAGTACCCAAATTTCTAAATTCTAAGTGTTTTAGAACGAGACCCCCTCGACGGTCCGTCGTGCCCATGACGGTCCGTCGTGGGATTCGTCGACCCAGACAGTTTTTCCAGAAATAAAGTCTGCTGCTCAAAACGACTAAACAGGTCGTTACAGTGAAGACGAGGAATCAACAACAGGATATGAAAGGAAAATATCAAAGGATATCATATAACTGATCCTCAAGAAATGGGGATTGGAAACATGTAGATGTAAAAGAAATTTATGTAAATATATATATATATATATATATATTATATATATATATATATATATATATATATATATATATATATATATATATATATATATATATATATATAAAGCTGAATCTAAACAATCCTATGTGGCACCTCTCTATGACCAGCATTTTCATTTTCTTTTATCTCCATTATTTTAAAGTTTTAAATTTATTTTCTATTTTTATTTATATTTAAAAAAAATTGAAAGCATTTAAATGAATTTATCAACTAATCATGTTCTTTAAAAACTTCCCTCATATTAATATATATTAAGTAAATAGAACATGAAAAGACCAAAAACTTTTCATTTTTCATAACTGTTTATTTTATTTAGACTAAAAAATAAAAAAATTTGAGTATTTCTGACAAACAATAATGAACTCTTTTGCTCTTTTCTTCATTTCTTCTTTTCTTATGATAATAAAGAAGAATAGACGGATATCACAAACAACAATGAAGTCTTCCTCTTTTCTTTGACAAAAGAGAAGAAAAAAAGTATATCATGATGATTTCGAAGATATTGGTAGGAGAAATATTGTATTGGCAGAAAAAAATTGATTTGATATATTAAATTTCTAGGCTTCCGAATTTCTTCAACAAAAGAGAAAAGAAGAAGTACATCATGATCCATTCAAAGATATTGATAGGAGAAATGTTATTGAGAAAAAAAAAATTGATTGAAAGAATGATTTCTTCATTTCTTCTTTCTTGCGATAATAAAGAAGAATATATGGTATCACAAACAACAATGAACTCCTCTTTTCTTTGACAAAAGAGAAGAAAAAAAAGTATATCATGATGATTCCGAAGATATTGGTAGGAGAAATATTGTATTGACGGAAAAAATTGATTTGATATATCAAATTTCTAGGCTTTCAAATTTCTTCAACAAAAGAGAAAGAAGAAGCAATCATGATCCTTTCAAAGATATTGATAGGAGAAATGTTATATCGAGAGAAAAAATTGATTGGAAGAATGATTAGTGTAACACTGGGTAAGATAATCGTTTGGAGAAAGAATCCATCTATTTATGTATTTCATATTAAATTAGGAGAAGAATAAATAGATAATATGTTTTGTGATTTGAAAGGAAACGAAATTAATATTGATATTATCTCTTTTTTTTTTTGCATTTTTAGATTCAAAAGAAAAGATGATGATATTTGAATCATTTCATCATCAATTATATTGATTTCTTCTCTTAATATCATAACTAATAATATTATTTACTATATTATTTCCTTATATAACTTTTTAAATTATTTATTTATTTTTAAAAATAAGTTATATATATTTAATAATAATAGCTAAAATAAAAATGCAACGTTACCCTTATGAATCTAGCATTGATACCTATTATTTTGACATTTATCATCTATTTTTATTAAAATAACTATTCAAAGATGAATGTGCTTTTGCAAAAAAAAAAAAGTATGCCTCACTATTTATTTTATTTAACTTTAAAAGACTATAAATTTTCATTAAAAAATGACCATATTTAAGTACTACCATATGCTATTAGTTTCTTTTACTTAATTTCCTTAATCTCTCCATTAATATTATTTATATTTATATTTCCAAAAATCACGTTTTTTCCTTTTTATTTATTTTCTGTCAATTATTTATTCCAAGAAGTAAGTTATTGTTCTAACTTAACAAGAATAGCAAAGCAAAATTTACATAATTATTTATTTATATCAATTATTTTGAAATTTATATATATATATATATATATATATATATATATATATATAATATATATATATAGATATATATATATATATATATATATATATATTATTATATATATGAGACAGCATTTTAGTCTAGCATTTGATATTTATTTATATCAATTATTTTGACATTTTAGATACATTTTAATTAAAATAATTGCACCAAAAAAGTTTCATTATTTGTTAATGACATTTTTCCTAATTTTAAAAGATTGAATAAAAAAAAAAGAGAATAATTCATATATACATAGTTTGATAGTGAAACATATATATGAGTTAATTTTTGTCTTTTCATCTCCCATCTTTTAAAATATTGTTACTTTACTCTACATTAATAAAATTAATTAAGATTTATAAAAATTGAAGGGGGATGAATACATGCATATACATTAAAATCTATAATAAAGAAGACAATTATAATGGAAAGTTAAAAGTTGATTGAGTTAAATAAATATTTTAATTTATTTTTTGAAAATAAAATAAGTAAATAATTTTTTCTCCGATATTTAAAGACATGCAAAATTAAATAATGATACTTATAAATATGAAAGACAAGATAATCATGAATTTTTTATTAATATAATTAGAAGATTGTCATTTTTAAATGTAGAGGTGTGAATTATAAAAATATTTTTTTAAAAAAATAATTGTGAATTTTTTTTTTTAAAAAAAAAAGAGACAAAAGAGATAAATATAACTTCTTATTTTATTTATTTTGTATATATAATAACAATTACACTTCTATTAGTTTAAGAGTTTTTAAAATAATTGATTATGAAAAAATAGAAAAAAAAAATTGAAACAAAAAACAAAGAAAAAAGAGATAAATTTAACTGGACCTGTATCCAATTTTATTTATTTATGCTTTATAAATAACAATTATGTTTGTTATAGTTCAATTACAATTATATTTGTAAATGTTTTTAAAATTAATAAAGAAGTTAAAAGAAATAATTTTGGAAAGATATAATTAGTATAATATTAATGAGGAAAGAGAAATTATAAGTGTATAGCTATTTTGTGTAGGGGTGGGCATAAACACGGAAAAATCGAAACACCGAAACGAACCGAAATTTTTCAGAATTTCGGTTTCGGTATTTCGGTTTTCGGTTCGGTATTCGGTTTAATTTTTTATATTTTTGGTATTTCGGTTCGGTTTGCGGTACATATTACTTTAAAATTTGGTATTTCGGTTTAAACCGAAATATTATATTATAATTTATAAATTATATTATATTTAATAATTATTAATATTAAATAATTTTTTTTAAAAAAATAAGAACCCTAATACCCTATCATTTTCACTCTTCCTCACTCCTCATCCTCTCCTCTTCAACACTTCAAGTCTTCAACTCTTCTTCCTCTTCTTTTCTCCTCTTCCTCTTCTACTCCAGCCGCCCTCGAAAGCAGCAGCCAGGCGCCGCCGACAGCAGCAGGCAGCAGCAGCCAGCCGCCCTTGACAGCAGCAGCCAGCCGCCCTTGACAGCAGCAGCCAGCCGCCGGCGACAGCAGCAGGCAGCAGCAGCAGCCGCCCTTGACAGCAGCAGCCAGCCACCGGCGACAGCAGCAGGCAGCAGCAGCCAGCCGTCCTTGACAGCAGCAGCCAGCCGCCGGCGACCGCAGCAGCAGCACTAAACAGGCCACTAAACAGGCACATTAAAAAACCGAAATAAAAAAACCGAACCGAATTAATAATAACCGAACCGAATTAACAAAAACCGAACCGAACCGAAATATTTTGGTTCGGTATTCGATACGCAATTTACAAAAATCGAAAACCGAAAAAACCGAAAAAAAAAACCGAACCGAACCGAAATACCGAATGGCCACCCCTAATTTTGTGAAAATTTGAATTTGATAAGAAAAAAAAACTAAAATGAGGGAACTAAAAGGACAATTATTTTGGTAAGAGAAAAAATAATGGAAAATAAGAAGGAAAGGAAGGGATCTTAGGAAGATATAAATAGTGTAGTATAATAATGAAGAAAGAGAAAATTTAAATTAGTATATCTTTTTTATTTTTTAAAGAATAAATTACAAGAAAAAGTAGATAAAATAAATAAATGACAATTCTGGCCAAAGAGAAGTGTCATGTCTGACTTTTAGTGTTATTGTCCTTTTGTTCCAATTATGACCCTTTCTTTTATATTTATTTGAAGAAATAAAAACTATTGATAAATATTATAGTTACAAAATTATTTATTCTATGTTTTTAGATCTTCTTCATTTTTTTATGAATATCCAAAAAAATTATGAGATATTCGAGATATCTTTAACAAAAACAATATTGATATTGTTAAGATTTTTTTGTGAGTATTCCAAACTTATAGGATATTTGAGATTTTAATCTTTATAAATATCTAATAATTTATGAGATATTTGAGATCATTCAAAAACAATATTTAATGTTTTTATGATCTCTCCAGGAATATCTAAAAACTTATGGAATATTCAAAATAGCAGAATTACTCCAAAAATATCTTTTTGATATCCTTTGGATATGAAAGACACAAAAAATTCATATGAAGACATAAAAAATTAATACTTCATAAAAAAATGCATTAAAAATAAAAATAATAATATACAAGAGAGCTCAAATATCATTTTTGTATAGAAACTGAATAAACTATGTAACTCAAACACTACATAAAAATGAAGAAGTTAAACGCGAATATAAATGATTTCATATATCAATATATGGATGAATTTTGATTTTCAATAAAGAATATGAAAAATTTGGATAATAAAGGATAATAATTTTGGTCATTAGTGCTATTAGCTCCTTTTACTTTCTTCCATATATATATATATATATCTGTGTGTGTGTGTGTGTGTGTGTGCGCGCGCGTGCGTGCGTGCGTGCGTGCGTGCGTGCGTGCGTGCGTGTGCGTGCGTGTGCTTGCGTGTGCGGGTGCGTGTGTGTGTGTGTGCGCGCGCGCGTGTGCGTGAGTGTGTGCGTGTGTGATAATATCTAAAATAAAAAATAGAATAACACCCTTCTTAGTCTAGCATTGATACTTTTTTTTTAATTACATTTTTTCTAATTTAAAAAACTGATAATTTTACATTAATTTTATGAAATAGCAAAAATAACTAATATATAATTCGTATAATCATTAGTGCTTTGAAGTTCTTTTACTTCATCCTCTTAATCTCATTATTAATATTATTTCTTAAATCATTTATTTTCCTTTCTTTCTTTTATTTTAGGGATAATGCCCAAGTACCCCCTCAATCTATGCCCGAAATCTCAGAGACACACTTATACTATACTAAGGTCCTATTACCCCCCTGAACTTATTTTATTAATAATTTTTTTACCCCTTTTTAGCTTACGTGGCACTATATTGTGGACCCAACGATGGTTGACTTTTTCTTTTGAACTAGTGCCACGTAGGCTAAAAAGGGGTAGAAAATTACATATAAAATAAGTTCAGGGGGGTAATAGGACCTTAGTATAGTATAAGTGTGTCTCTGGGATTTCGGGCATAGGTTGAGGGGGTACTTGGGTATTTTCCCTTTATTTTATTTCTTTTCCTTATGTTTTTTTTACTCCTAGAAATATATTATTATAACTTAATAAGAATTGCAAAAAGTAATTTTACAAAATTTATTTGTTTTTTTTTATTGTTTTTTAATAATATTATACATTATCGTTATTATATATTATAGAAGTAGTAGTAGTAGTAATAATAATAAGGGATAATGCCCAAGTACCCCCTCAACCTATGCCCGAAATCTCAGAGACACACTTATACTATACTAAGGTCCTATTACCCCCCTGAACTTATTTTATTAATAATTTTTTACCCCTTTTTAGCTTACGTGGCACTATCTTGTTGGCCCAACGATGGTTGACTTTTTTTTTCGAACTAGTGCCACGTAGGCTAAAAAGGGGTAGAAAATTACATATAAAATAAGTTCAGGGGGGTAATAGGACCTTAGTATAGTATAAGTGAGTCTCTGGGATTTCGGGCATAGGTTGAGGGGGTATTTTACCATAATGTATTGGTCTGATGCATACAACTACATTATATTTCAGACCGTGAAACTTTTTTCTCATAAGCAATGATAGACTATTTATTTGAGGAATTTAATGTCACATCAGCTTCTATAAAAGATAGCTCAGATATTTATCAAATTATCAAGATGAATTATCTTGATTTCATATTCTGATAGTTGTGCTCTTAACTTAATTATCTTGCACAAATAATTTTGTGAATGTCAAACTACAGGTTGACAAGAAACGCATATGTGATTATCTTAGAGATGCGTATATTCATCATATCACATGATAGGTGAACGGACCCATATTCACTTTTAATATTTTTCAAAATTTATGGATTTAGTCTCAACATTAGTTGATCCAATCAACTTGTCATGAGAACAAGTAACAAATTAGCAAAATTCTTGAAAAATCTTCTACTTTTTCATGGATGTCCATTACTCGGTATGTACATCTTTGGGATGATTGATACGCTCAAACTTACTTCTCAAATAAGAAGTAAAGTAGTTGTGTCAAGTAAATAACCCAACTAGCGAGGTTGGGATCGTTCCCACGAGGAAAATAGTTTAGACTTAACTTCAATCTATTATTACTATTGTTCAGTCAATTACTTCCTTGGAATGCAAAAATGATAAAAGGGGGGTTTTCTATTTTTAAATAAATGAAAATAACTAGCAATTGAAAGAGACACTTAACAGCTTCAAATGTTGGAGTTTAATCAATGAATGTAACTAGGGTTTACGTGTTCCCCGCAGGTTCATAACTTGATAAGTCTAACTATAACAATTCTTTCCTAGTATCTTGCATGCAAAGTGATAAGTTATGTATTTCTAAATCCTTGGTCTGGCATCTAGAAAATTTCACTCCGCACCTTGGTCCGGCTACGTGTGTTGCTATCCTAACCCTTATCTTTACCTCATATTAAGCATCGTATTCGATATTTGACTAAGTTATTACCTCGTACCAATCAATACTAGCCTATTAGATAGTATACACTAAATCTATGTTGATAATTCTTTTCCTATTATCTACCTCCTTGGTACGGCAAGTAGCATTAAGGTGAGTTCTAACGTTGGTCATCCGTTAAAAAGACTTCTAAGCGAAAGAATTATCAATACATGCAAGACACTATTCTAGAATTGTTATTTTAGTTAGGTTTTACCTCATTATTTGCCTATGGTTCCCACTACCCTAGTTGTGGAGTTTAGTTACTCATAGTCATAATCACAATATTCAAATATATAATATAAGAATTCATGTACTTACTTCAATGAGAAAGAGTAAAATCCGAAAGTTCGCTTGATTAATCAACAAAAATCACCAACAATCAATTACAAGAATCTCAAAATAATCAAGAATCTCACGAAAGGTCTAAAAAATAATCAAAAGTCTAACAATAATCAAGGGCCTAACCAAATAATCCAGAGTCTCACCTCAATAACGAGGTTTATCGAACTATTTATAGAAAATAAAAACCTAATTAAACAAGGACTCTATTTGCTGGAAATCTGTCAAAACGCGGCTGGGTCGGCGGACCTCGTGACAGATCGTCGTCGTCACGACGGGCCGTCATAGATTCCGTCGTCCCATACTTGTGCAATTTCTTCTGCTGCTCTCTTCATTACCCTCAACGGCAGGTATGACGGATCGTCAGGGGCACAACGGTCCGTCGAGGGTCTCCGTTCCAAAACACTTGAACTCTTGGAATGTGGGTACTGTGACTACTTCTCTGACCTTCATGACGAACATGCAGGAGGGACCGTCATGGCTGTGACGGTCCGTCACACTTTCCGTAACGCCACACTTGGTCAGACTTCCCCATCTTCCTTTAGTAGCTGCACTACGCTGCCACCTACGGACCGTCACGAGCATGACGGACCGTCACAAGCTCCGTAGGTGGTCTCTTACTGCATTTCTTCGCTCAAAAACCTCCGCATTCATTTCTGGACAGATTTCCTGCAAATAAGGAGAAACTTATATAAAAATTAGCACAAAAAGGCTTTTGGACACACTAAACTTAAGGAAAAAGTATTAATAATACCGTGAAACCACGGTATATCAATGATCAAATTATTCATGTCAACTAATAAATTTTTGGTACTCGAAAACTCCAAGTTTACTATGTCATGTGACCTTTGCTTTAATAAATTTCCAATTTATTACTATTATATGAGAAAAATTCAACTTTAATACTCCAGGAGTAAATTCAGATTTTTTTTTTCTCAATTACTCTACCTCTTCTAAAGGTGAGTCGTGATCCCATCACTAAAAATTCATCATCTGTAATTTTAGCATTTATCAAAGGTTTATATTCTTCATGAATGGAACACACTAATCTAATTATATTAAATTATGATAACTTATTACCTCATTCTCCATCTATGTACATTATTTAATCACTTGTCTTTTCTCAGACTGAGTATATATCTTACCACATTCACTTTATAGAATGGATCAATTTCAATGAGATAAATTCATGAATAATTTTCATCAAAAACGCATTTTTTGCTTTAATAGTCAAAATATCATCAATATAGTGCATTGGTACTCAAACCCAACGTCTTATTCATATAAAGAAATCTAGCCCATAAGTCGTGAGACTTGAACCCAACATCTTTAATATTATCATGGTGCATCAAGACTTGAACCCGATATCTTACCCCCTCTTGGTGCGATTAGACATGAATCCATAATTTACCTCTTTATGCAATTGGACATTAATCCATCATATTACCTTCTTTTGCGATTGGATATAATACACTGTCTTACCCTTTTGATGCGATGAAAATTAAATCCATCATCTTATTCTCAATTGAGACGCACACGAGTCTTTCATGATATTATATCATACCAACTCCAATAATATTGCTCATATATATATATATATATAATATATATATATATATATATATATATATATATATATATATATATTATGTGTTGTAAAAATAAAGCAAACTAACAATATAAAGAGAAAGAAAAGAAGAATATAAGACAAGTGATATAGAAGATGAAAATAATAAAAAATAGGAGACAAAAGATGAGAGCATTTCTTATTCTTCAAAGTATTTATCAAATCTTTAAGTGTATACAATATGAACCTTTATGCCTCTATTTTTAGTGTAACATATAGGCATACAAAAGGTTAGACATAAACATGACATTAACATGAATATAATGAGTAAGGTTATGGAATGTTACAAGAATAATGGTTATAAACTTGGGAGGTTATGGTATCTTCATAATTGAGGAGGTTATGTAGTAACTTCTTCGAGTAGTTTACATCCACATTATATTGTTTTATAACACTCCCCCTTGGATGTCCATAAATAATATGCCTCGTCAAAACCTTACTAGGAAAAAATCCTGTAAAAAAAAAATCCTAGTGAAGGAAAAAGATTACACATATCTTTCAATACTCTTTGAATGTTGCCTTGTTAAAAACCTTATTAGAAAAACCCAATTGACACAAATCCATGGTTAAAGAAAAGAGTACAACGCGTATTTTTCTCCCCCTGATAAAAACTACACTTGATATCTCGAAAACAATGCATTCCAATCTTGTATCACAACTTACCAAATATTGATGTTGGCAATCTTTAGTGAATAAGTTTATAAGATTATCACTTGAATAAACCTTTGAACGTCTATCTCACCATTTTGTTGAAGATCATGTGTGAAAGACTTTTGGTGAACTATACTTTGCTCGATCTCTTTTGATTATATCTTCCCTTTAATTGAGATATATATTATTATCGTATATGGTGGCTGGAAAATCACATATTTTCTGAATATGATAGATCATGATTTCAATCAAACACATCTCAACTTACTTTATAGATCAGTATTATTTCTGCACGATTTGAAGAAGTGGTTATCAATGTTTGTTAAATGCCAAAATA
>JAKWIY010001801.1:0-15583 GCA_027704805.1 Solanum corneliomulleri | reverse complement strand
TCAACTCATATGGCACGAGTGATCCATCACATGTTCATCATCCACTGGAGTCCGAATACGAAGAAAAATCGTATTTTGCTACAGTTGTGGATTTGTTTGTTTGAACTGTCATGTGGAGTCTCATGTTTAAAGATGGTTAGCCAAAATGGTTTGTGGAATGGAATTTCTTCCATGATTTTTTTTATCTTCTTAATTTGATCACTACACCTTTATGTTGAGTCGAGGGTCTATGAAAACAACACAAGAGAGGAATGATCTTCACCTAGTTATTCGAAAAATAAAATTCCACACGGAGGAAATGGAGGACTTAAATCATGTCTTTAATTATTGTCCATTTATTTCCTCACTTGACTTAGTCAAGCAATAGTTTCTCTCATTGGAAATTTCTTACAAGTTCTGAAAAATTTCACAGCATTTTGCGTAACACACACTGCAGAGATAGTTTAATGATTTTGGAATGAAACACAACATCTAAAAAAAATTAGGGCATAAGCTAAGTAGTATTATTTTGTTAAATGTTCTCCGTTCTCTAATAAGTCTTGTGGAACACTACAAAATATGAGTAACAAATTGTTAGAAGTGAGTAGTACTCATCTTGTGATTCAATTGTTCATCATAATCTCCCTCTTGTCTTTGTGGAAATTGGCTTAAAGTCTTACAAGTCATCGTCACTTTTTTCCTTAGGTGGAACGAAATATTGATGGATTTTCCCTTATTAACTTAATATGAAAATTATTGTGTACCTAACAAGTTTGAAAATAGCAGAAGAGACGACTAATTACTAACTCGAGATATTGACCTTTTATGATTGTATAAATTTCATGGAAAAAATTCATAAAATTTTTATTGCATTCTTATAATTAGTTTCTCTTTCCGGAACGTACCCTAACTGTTCTCATGATTGGTTCAATGATGCATTGTATTGACCTTTTATGATTATATAAATTCCGTGGGAAAATTACACTTAAATTTATTTCGTTCATACAACTTGGTTTTGCTTAATTATATTGTCCCTTCTTATCATATGGAAGATGAAATGGAGTAACATCATGTTTCTTTTAATTGACTTGGTCATAAAATAGTTTGGACAAGGATGACTTAAATAGGAGTTCAAATTTCTACCTATCCATCTATACTATTTTTTAAAAATGTTAAATTATTATAATACTAGTAAAATTACTCGCGCTTCGCGCGGGAATTTAGTATCATGAAATTTATAAAATAATACTTAAAACCTATAAGTTATTAAAATTAAAACACTATATTATCTTACATACAAGATTACGTAGTAACAAACATTAAGAATGTAAAGAAATATGAAAATTATTTAGTCTTATCATTTATCCTTAAGAACATAAGCAATAATTAATGACAGTAAAAAATACATACCAGAATCTGTAACATAAGCAATGGTATCAGTGAGCCAATCAATGAGAGTAAAGTGCACAAATATTAAATTGTGATCCCTCTATTTATAGGCAACAAAGGGTAGTGTGAACAAATATTTATTGTATCTTATCGAAACGGTTACAACTCTTTGGAAAAGTTGCAACCCTTTGAAAAAGTCACAATATTTCATAAAAGTCACCACTTTTAATAAAAGTCATAGCTTTTCATAAAAGAAACAACTCTTCATTAAAATCGCAACTTTTCAACAAAGGCACGATGTTTCATAAAAGTCACAACTTTTCAAAAAAGTCAAAAATTTTCATAAAAGTCGTAACTCTACATAAAAACTGCAACTCTTCATTAAATTGCAACTTTTCATAAATTTCACAACTTTTCATTAAAGGGGAAGACTAGTTTTGTAAATAAGTAAATCAAAAGAGAATCTCGTTTGTGATAGCTAGCGCTACGTAGGTGGGCCGAATGTTCTCTTTTATATAAATATATGATATGATTTTCAACTTAAGAAACTCAATTTAGAATCTTTTCTATATTTTATAATATATTTTATTTAATTTTTTTATTATTGTAAAATATGGTGTACTACCTTAAAAATATGAACTCTATAATATAAATGTTAAATTTTATAATACCCCCAACTAAAAATTACTCAATTTAGAATATCTTCTATATTATTTATTTAGTTAGTTATATTATATTAAAACATATATTTTTCACATTGAAGGATTGTGACTTTTTTTTAAAAATTGTGACTTGTCTAACTCTATTATAAAACTGAAAAAAAATGTATGGACTCACATAGTACGTGACATAATAATATACATAATTGTCCTTTTTCCCATCGCTAGTCTTTGTGGAAATTGGCTTAAAAGAACAAAATTATTACATATTCTTTTAAGTTGATGTAGTCCCATGCATAGAATAGTCAACAAAGTTACTTTACGAAATAGTGTTTAGTTAATTATTTACTTTAGGGAAAAGGGTCTGATATACCCCTCAACTTTGTCATTTAGAGCTGATATACCCCTCGTTATAAAAGTGGTTCATATATACCCCTACTTGTAAATAAATGGCCCACATATACCCTTTTCCTCTAACGGAAATGAAAAAAATAATAATTTTAATCTAAAATTTTATTATTTTTTTCTAAAAAATATAATCCCATATGAGTAAATTTAATCCTTGTCAAACATATTTTTTTTTTGTTTTAATGACTAATTTATAATTATTATTTTGATAATCAAATTTATTTTTGTTACACTAATATTCTTGTAAAACTTATTATAGATGACCAAATTTTTCTTCGAATACGAAATTAAATTACAATATACAAAAATATAGTTTAATTTTTTTTCTTTAAATTAAGGAATGAAAGAAAAAACAAAATAAAAATAAGAAACTCAAATAATTATAATAAAAGAAGTCAAAAATTAATTTATATATGGAAAAAATTAAAATATACCTTGAACTTTGATAGAAGAATCATATATACCCCTAAATAATTTTAAAAAAAAATTAGAAGTAACAAATATAAACTTAAAACTGATTTTTTAATTTCCGTTAAATGAAGGGTATATGTGAGCCATTTTGTAACGGCAGGGGTATATGTGAGCCGTTTGTATAACGGTAAGGGCATATATGTGCCACTTTTATAACGAGGGGTATATCAGCTCTAAATGACAAAGTTGAGGGGTATATCAGACCCTTTTCCCTTTACTTTATTTAATGTGGAGGTCGTTGCAATAATTAAGAAATGACTTTAGTTAATTATACCATCCTTTTGTACGTGACTATTTATTTTATTGATTTATTTATATCTTGACAATTATTATCAGGAACTCATATATTTTAGTACTTTTACTTTTTTTATTGCTCTTTCTATTTTTATTTTCTCATTAATAATTATTCTAAAGTCTATCTAATGGTAAATTTTTTTGCATTATACAAAATATATTGTGGGTTTTAATAAAAAGATACAATTCAATTTTGAACAAATGACATAAACAATATATTTTTAGGGCTAAATGATCATTTGCCCCTTATAAGTTTCTAATGACCAAAATTCCTAAAAAATATATAAAAACATAGATACATAATAGGGCTGATACAATAAAAAGCTGGCGGATACATTATATATTTTTTGTCACATTTTTGTATCCGCCTTATTTTCTGTCACATTTTTGTATGCGCCTCATTTTTATATTTTTGTATCCGCCTCATTTTTTATCACATTTTTGTATCCGCCACATTTTTTGTCACATTTTTGTATCCGCCTCATTTTTACATTTTTGTATCCGTCTCATTTTTTATCACATTTTTGTATCCGACTCATTTTTTGTCACATTTTTGTATTCGCCTCATTTGACTTAAAAATGAGAAATTTTAGGTATTTTTAAAACAAATAGGGAATAAGGGTAATAAGTGAACTTAAGGGAGGGATTTTTGTCATTTTTCCTTTATTTTTTGGTGTATTCTTTAAATTCAAGCACTAGAACAAAAACAACGTTTAGCGGTAACAAATACACATTAATAAAAAGTGTTAAAAATCTTACCGGCATTGGTTAAGTATCATTAGATCCGATGTTGCTAAAGACTTTAGAGACATATACAAAGACTGTTAATTACCGCTAAAAATACATATTAAACAACATTTAAATTTTAAACTATTATTGTTAATTAATTGCTTTTAAAGATCATTTAGCGAAGTCAATATTATTTTAATATCATTATATTAACTTATCAAACTTAGCGCAACTATTTCAGTATCATTGTATTCATAGAATTTTGATTGTTCTTACAAATCTATAAGAAGAACACATCCTTCCAGTTATTTGCTGAAAACAAACAAACAAAAAATGGTCATGAGTCTGTTTTTATTTTATTCATTTCTGTGTTTTGTGTTGCTAATAAGTCTATGTTTTTCTTCTTCCTTTGATCATCATCATCTTTGCTCTCCTACTGAAGCTTCTGCTTTGATTAAGTTCAAACAATCCTTTCAAAATATGTCCGAAGAATACTATAGAGATTGGTCTGATGGAGATTGTTTTCCAAAAACAAAGTCTTGGAATAAGAGTAGGGATTGCTGCAGTTGGGACGGAGTCACTTGTGACCTGTTAAACGGTCATGTTATCGCCTTGGACCTTAGTTGCAGTCAGCTTGTTGGCACTTTTCATCCCAACAGCAGCCTCTTCCAACTTCATCATCTCCACACACTAAACCTTGCTTACAATCACTTCAATTATTCTTCGATCCCACATAACATTGGCCGATTGGCGAATTTGAGGCATCTTAACCTTTCTGATGCTTGGTTTCAAGGGAAAATCCCAATGGAAATCTCATACCTTTCCAATTTGGTTTCACTTGATCTTTCTTTTAGTTATGGATTACAACATGATGAGAGAACATTTCACAGGACGTATTCCTTCCACAATCTCTAAATTGAAGCACCTCACAGGTTTACATCTTTCGTCCAACTCCTTTTCAGGTGAAATTACTGATGTTTTCTCTAACCTACAACTACTACGTTATTTATATCTTTTTAGAAACAGCTTCATCGGTCTATTTCCCACTTCAATTTTAAATTTGACACGTCTTGAAAGATTAGACATGTCGAGTAATTCCCTATATAGCCCACTACCTAAGAATGCGAGCATTCTTCAAAATCTAAATTATTTGGATTTGTCTTACAACTCACTGAATGGTACCATACCATCTTGGGTGTTTAGCCTACCTTTGCTATCTTCGGTGTCGCTCCATCATAATCGATTCAGAGGGATAGCTGATGAAGTGATCAAAACAAACCCAACAATAGAACGCCTCGATTTAAGCCATAATCAACTCAGTGGTTCTTTTCCTCAATCACTTGCGAATCTCAAAAACCTTTATTACCTTGACCTTTCATCAAATAAAATCACTAATGATATTACGGGAATCAATATCACTTTCCCTAGCCTGGGATTTTTGCATTTATCATCTTGTGAACTGAAGGATATTCCACACTTGTTGAGAAATGTAAAGACACTTGTGTACTTAGATATTTCTAACAATAAGATTTCTGGTCAAATCCCTAAATGGTTTAGCGGCATGAGGTGGGACTCGTTGCAGTTCCTAAACCTTTCTCATAATTCACTAACAGGCAACCTACCACGATTGCATTATCGTACTCTACAGTATCTTGATCTGAAATTCAACTCCCTTCAGGGTCCACTACCTTCATCCATTTGTAACATGAGTTCGCTTATCTTATTAGATTTATCACGCAACAACTTCAGTAACTCGATTCCAAGTTGCTTGGGAAGCATGGCTAATCTAACGGTGCTGGACTTAAGAAAGAACAATTTCACAGGTAGTCTTCCCACATTATGTGTCCACAGCACTTCATTGAGTACCATTGTCGTAAATGGTAATCGATTTGAAGGACCTGTTCCTGTGTCGTTGCTCAAGTGTGATAGTCTAGAAGTCCTTGATGTGGGGAACAATGCTATAAATGACACATTTCCAGCTTGGCTTGGATCTCTTGAAGAGCTGCAGGTCCTTGTATTAAAGTCGAACAAGTTCCATGGACCTATAAGTACTTGTCAGACTGAGTTTTGCTTTACCAAGTTGCGTATTTTTGATCTTTCTCGTAATGATTTCAGTGGCTCGCTTCCTGCAAAAGTTTTTGGAAACTTCAAGGCAATGATCAAATTAGATAACGAAGACACAGGAGAGATCAAGTACATGAGACTATCTGACACATCGTATGAGGATTCAGTGACATTGGTAATCAAAGGGCAGGATATTGAGCTACAAAGAATCAGCACAATTATGACAACCATAGATCTCTCAAGCAACCATTTTGAAGGTGTCATTCCGAAAACACTAAAGGATCTCAGCTCACTTTGGCTACTCAATTTATCCCATAACAATCTCATAGGTGATATTCCAATGGAATTAGGGCAATTGAATACACTTGAAGCTTTAGATCTCTCCTGGAATCGGCTCACTGGAAAGATTCCGCAGGAATTGACAAGAATGAACTTTCTTGCCTTCTTAAACCTCTCTCAAAATCATCTCGTCGGACCAATTCCTCATGGTCTACAGTTCAACACATTTGGAAATGACTCGTATGGCGGCAACCTTGATTTATGTGGTCCTCCTTTATCAAAACAATGTGGAACAAGTGATTCATCGCATCCTCCTCAACCTTTGGAGGAAGAAGAAGATGAAAGTGAGTCCTATTTTTTTAGTGGATTTACATGGGAATCAGTAGTCATAGGCTACAGTTTTGGACTCGTTGTTGGAACTGTCATGTGGAGTCTCATGTTTAAATATCGTAAACCAAAATGGTTTGTCGAATTTTTTGATGGACTCATGCCTCACAAAAGAAGAAGGCCAAAGAAGAGAGCTCAGAGACGAAGGACTTAATGGAAAATTGAGAGGGGCCCAGTTGTCTTTGTTTAATTTTGTGGACTAATTAGTGAAGTTTTCTGGTTCTGTTTTTATCTTTTCAACTTTCTGTCTGTTGTTATGTTTGATAGAAACATAATTATATGTGTGTTATTCAAGTTATGTTAGTTTGTTATTTCGATCTGTCTAATAACAGCTTCATCGGTCCGTTTTCCTGTTCAATTTTAAGCTTGACACATCTACAAAGCTTAAACATGTCGAGTAATTCCCTATCTGGTCCACTGCCTAGCAATGCCAGCATGCTTCAAAAGCTAACCTAACTGTTACAGCTCATTGAATAGCACAATACTCTCTTGGGTCTTTAATGTTAGTTCCCTTGAGTTGAGGCTCAATCATAATCGATTTAGTGGACTATGCGATGAGCTCAGAAAAAATCCAGTATTAGAAGACCTGTATTTAAGTCCTAATCAGTTCAATGGTTTTTTTTCCTCAATCACTTGTGAATCTCACAAACCTTTATAAAAAGTGACAAAACTATTAAAATAACGTGCAAACTTTATAATTTTTTTAAATTTTATAAAAACTAACTATTTTAAATCGTTTGAAATCGAAGAAGCTCGAATTAATTAATTTATATGGTGGAGGTCCAAAATTGGGTGTCAACATTTAGCATTTGCTTGAACTACTGAATCAGTACTAGTAATTGATGAATCACACTAAGAACATATTATGATTGAACTGTATCATATTTTCCCCTGTTGTTTTTGTGGAATACAGCGCAACAGACAACACAACTAATCGGAAATGATCTTCACCAACTAATTTCTTTTGTTGTTACCTAAAACTTTTAGGAGTCACTTATACATATGAAACTGCTTGTGAGCATGAATCACATTACATTTAACAAATGCTTGATCTCATATGTATGCCAATGCAAGGATTTCTATTATTGAAGATGGAAGTGAGGGTATTACTATGATTCTCCAAAAATTGCACTACTTTGGAGTCTTTGACACGCACCCTTTGAAATTTTTGAAGAGTCTGAGCAACATACTTTCACCTCAGACCTGTGACACATACTTTAACTGCTTCACATGATATTTCTGTTACTCTTCGAATAATCGAATTGAAGAACCCACTGGTATTACGTAATGTCCTTAAGCCTGTGTTTATTGTTTCTGAAAGAGCTTGTTGAAATGGCGAACAAACAACTGGTTCAGCTTAACTAGTCTGTATTTGTGGCTTACACTTGCTAGTTATCCCATATGATTTGCATGGACATGCTCGTGCTTTTGAGTTTTTCTTGGATTGAGCAGAAAATGAAAAGTTAATGTCATTTTATTCCCTGCGATTCGACCTTAATAGTAATATAAAAGAGTTGCACGATTTAAGAGTGAACAAATGAAGATGCCAGTAATTTATCCACACAAGTTTATATTTGGTTCCTGAAATATTTGCATCTTGCTATGTTTCAACTCTTATGAATCTGATTTTAACTTTGTGATTATTGTTCTCCTTTCGTTTAGGTGAAGAACATCGCGTTTGCTGGTACTTTCAGGCTCATCTTCAGGCCACTTGTTGATGAGTTTCCTTGCTTCGGAGCTGTATGTTATTCTCTAAGGCAGAAGGTGTTGTATAAACCTCAAATTTTCTTTTATCCTTCATTTGCCTGTGTATCACTTTGGCAAATATATGCACAGAGATCATGTTAGTGATACTAACCCTTAAACAATTTAGGCGTCATGTTGACACTTAAAATCCAGAATTGAAGCTAAAGCATTTCCCGTGTGTGTGCAGATATCACTTACTTTTACCGGGATAAGGCTACTCACGTGCATATCTCACACCTAAACTCTAGGAAAAATGACAAGTACATTTCATTGTTTGCAGAAAAAGCTGGATTTTACGCTTAAAGTATTTGGTGGTGACATGACAGCAATTCCTGGCGTTTCTGATGCAATTGAGGTTTGGGTGAACTCTTACCACTAAATCTGTTTCTCTGTTTTGTTATCCTTCCACGACAACCAATGCAGTTTCATTTAGATGTAACGAAGGCCTACAGATGCCATGGATATTTGGCTGGCGTAGCCAAGCCTTATTTTGAAGTAGTGGCTACAAGGATAGGATGTTATTTTCATCTTTGTTTATGACATTCGGGAACTTGATTAATGACATGTTAACAAGATAAAACAATTCGTTAGTTTCTTAGTGCAACGAAGTTGCTACTTTAAAGTTGTTTGCCTGAACTTGAATTTTTTTATGCATTCATAAAATGGAAAGCTTAACAAATGTTCGTTATGATTTTCTACACTTGAGATGTACTAAAATGAATTTATTCCTCCAGGGAACCATCCGGATGCTGTTGAAAACTCAATCATCTGGCCAGTTCGAAAAGTTATTCGCATTTTACCAGGGGATTATAAGTATTGATATTGACAATGGTTTCATTGTATATACGATTGTCCTATGAATAGTATGAGTTTTTTCCTGCTCATTATATTCTTAATGATATGATCTTGATCTACCGAGTGCATTAGACAGGAAGACAACAGGGGGGAGGGGTTACATATCCTGCAGAACGTAGATCATACAGTGCATTATAGTAGTCTCAGCTGCCATCGTTTAGTCCTATGTAGTAAACTTATTGGCAGTGATTTCCTTTCCCTTATAGCTCCAGAGCAGACCTAACACAGATCATATAGCGCATTTTGTAGTCATTATTTTCCTTTCTGTCATGATTTGTCTACACTTGTTTTGAGCCGAGGGATGACAATGGGCATGTTGTTGTTGTTGTAAATTGTGAGCAAACACATAGAATAGTCTCTGTGCTTGATGTGTGTTAACTGTTCTCATTATCTTTGGTTAGGTGAACTTGGAGCTATATATTGTACTGCACGAACGGCATGAATAATGTGCTAAGTAACCCTTTTTCTCAGAATGAGTCAGTGACTTCATTAGAGAAAGTTCTTAAAAACTCGAACAGAGGAAAAGAAGCTAGTCCTAACGGACTGAAATCAACAATATATAGAAGGCTTCTGTTTTTGTATTTTTAATTTTCTGGTTCTGTTTATGTATTTTTAATCTTCTGTTTGTTGTTTATATATGTTTGATAGAAACATAATTTTATGTGTGTTATTTCGCATCATCTTGCGTAACACACCCTACATATATATATGGGAAAAGGGTCTGATATACCCTCAACTTTGTCATTTAGACCTGATATACCCCTTGTTATGAAAGTGGCTCATATATACCCCTACTTGTAAACAAATGGCTCACATATACCCTTTTCCTCTAACGGAAATGAAAAAAAAATAATTTTAATCTAAATTTTTATTTTTTTTTCTAAAAAATATAATCCCATATGAGTAACTTTAATCCTCGTCAAACAAATTTTTTTGACTTTTTTTTGTTTCAATGACTAATGTTATGTGGAATTCGATATAATACGAGAAAATATAAACGCGAAAAACAAGACAACAGATTTATGTGGTTCACCAATAAATTGGCTACGGCCACGGGAAGAGGGGGAGCAGTTTTATTATGGAGAGACAAGAACAGAAATTACAGAATAGGGTTTGCCATAGCGTCTATATATATGCTAAGCTACGCCCTAACAGGCTTGGGCCCAACATACAGAATTGACAGATAATTAAGGGCCCAATACAAGGCATTCAACAAATCTCCACCTTGACTTGAATTCTCCGAACAGATTCTTCAGATGCACTATGATAGTGCCAGACCTCCTCTTCCTCAGAATTGCCCGCAGGGCAATTAACAGCTTCTGATGTTGAGCAAGTCCAAACAGTGTTGAAACTTGCTCTGTGGAACCGGCTTTGTGAACATATCAGCAGGATTACCAGCAGTTCCTACTTTCTTCACCTTGATTCTCTTCCACTTCTCAGAAAATGATACCTCACGTCAATATGCTTGGTTCTCTCATGATGGACTTGATCCTTGGCTAGACAAATTGCGCTCAAACTGTCACAATACACCGTAGCCTGATCATGATGCAGACCAAGATCACTAACCAGCCCTTTCAGCCAAATCCCTTCTTTTGCAGCCTCTGTCAAGGCCATGTACTCCGCTTCCGTAGTAGACAAAGTCACTGTAGGTTGCAAAGTTGCCTTCCAACTAACGACAGATCCTCCAAGGGTAAAACATAGCCAGTCATGATCTTTTGTGTCAACATCTCCAGCATAGTCAGAATCAGAATAGCCAGTAACCAAGCACTGAGTATCACCTCCATAAATGAGACCAACTTCAGATGTACCTTTAAGGTATCGGAAAATTCTCTTCACAGCCTGCCAATGTTCTCTTCCTGGTTGTCCCATGAATCTGCTCACTACACTGACTGCATGTGCTAAATCTGGCCTTGTACAGACCATAGCATACATCAAACTTCCTACAGCACTGGCATAAGGGACTCGTGACATATACTCCTTCTCTTCTTCTGACTGTGGAGCGAACATGGCAGTGAGATGGATATTGGAAGCACTGGGGGTATCAATAGGCTTAGATGAAGACATGCCAAACCTCGCCAAGACCTTCTGAATGTAGCTTCTCTGTGACAAGAAAAGTTTCCTTCTCTCTCTGTCTCTAATGATCTCCATCCCTAGAATTTTCCGAGCTGCTCCCAAATCCTTCATCTCAAACTCAGCACTAAGTAACCCTTCAGCTTCTAATGTCATACTTCTTCTTTGCAGCTATCAGCATATCATCTACATAAAGCACCAGATAGATGAATGAATCATCCGTGAGCCTATTGTAGTAGACACAACAATCATATGAGCTCCGAGTATAGCCCAACTTCACCATATAGCTGTCAACCTTTTGTACCACTGCCTTGGAGACTGCTTAAGTCCATATAAGGACTTCTTCAACTTGCAGACGTGATTTTCTTTCCCTGGAACTGGAAACCATCCGGCTGAGTCATGTATATCTCTTCCTCCAACTCTCCATGTAGAACGCTGTCTTCACATCAAGTTGTTCAAGTTCCAGATTCTGATGTGTAACTATCGCTAGTAACACTCGGATGGAAGTATGTCTAACCACTGGTGAGAAGATCTCATTGTAGTCCACTCTCCTCTCTTTGGTTGAAACCTCTGGCAACAACCCTGGCTTTATACTTGACTCCTTCTGCGGTGGATATCCCTTCCTTCTTCTTGAAAACCCATTTGCAAGTAATAATCTTTCTCTCCCGAAGGCTGTATGACCAGATCCCATGTCTGATTCTTGTGTAGGGACTCCATCTCATCTCCCATAGCAGCAAACAATTTTTCAGAATCAGGACTAAAATGGCTTCTTTGTAATGGACGGCTCAGATGTATCTACCTCTTCAGCAACCTGTAGTCCATAACCCACCATGTCCTCAAAACCATACCTCGTAGGTGGCCGAACTCCAACCCTCTTTGGCCGATCTTGAGCTATACTCCGATGGATATCTGATGGCATAGATTCTGGAATATCAATTTCTGTCTGTGGCTCTTGATCCTCCTCTTCAGGTTCTTTCAAATCGCTCTCATTCTGAATGACTTGAAACTCCACCTGTTTATCAAGACTCCAGTTTCTGACGTAGTTGTAGGCTTCAAATGGTTCTAAACAGAGAACTTTCATCAAAGACAACATTCCTGCTCATAATAACCCTCTTTTCTGCTGGAGACCAGATTCTGAAACCTTTCACTCCTATCTCCGTAGCCCACAAATACTCCCTTTTTAGCTCTTGGTTCTAACTTACCTTCACTGACGTGATAGTAAGCCGTACAACCAAAAACTTTCAGATTTGAATAATCAGCAGCTTTTCCTGACCACATCTCCATAGGTGTCTTGCACTGTATGCCTGTATGTGGTCCGCGGTTAATCAAGTAGCAAGCTGTACTAACCGCTTCTGCCCAGAATCTTCTATCTAGCCCAGCATTAGAGAGCATGCACCTTGCTCTCTTCAGAAGTGTTTGATTCATCCGCTCAGCTACACCGTTCTGCTGTGGTGTATTTCTGACTGTACGATGTCGAGCAATCCCTTCATCCTTACAGAATTGATCAAATTCAGACCAACAGAATTCCAGCCCATTATCAGTTCGCAACCTCTTGATCTTTTCCCTGTTTGATTTTCATCAAAATTTTCCACTCCTTGAACTTCTGGAAAGCTTCACTTTTATGCTTCATCATGTACACCCAAGTCATCCTTGAGTAGTCATCAATAATGGACACAAAAAATCTGCAGCCTCCCAAAGACTCAACACGGCATGGACCCCAGCAATCAGAATGGATATAATCAAGTGTGCCTTTTGTTCTGTGAATGGCCTTTGGAAACTTGTTGCGATGAAGTTTTCCAAAGACACAATGTTCACAAAACTCTAGGCTTTAACCTTATGACCAGAAAGAAGACCCTCCTTTGACAGAATTTGCATCCCTCTTTCACCCATATGACAAGTCTCATGTGCCATAACTTAGTCATATCCTCCTTGTGAACTTCTGACGATGCAACATGGGCTGAACCTGTAACCGTGGAACCTTGTAGAAAATACAAAGTACCACGCATGACACCTTTCAGAATCAGATTTGAACCCTTCAGACCCGCAAGACTCCATCTTTTCCCGACCAGCTGAATCCCTTGCTGTCCAAAAGACTGAGAGATATCAGATTTTTCGTCATCAATGAAACGTGCCTGACCTCGTTCAATGTGCAGAAGCTACCGTCATGTGTCCTTATCTTGATCGAGCCTGTCCCAACCACCTTGCAGACAGAACTGTTGGCCATCGAGATGCTGCCTCCGTCTACCTGCTCATAAGTCGTGAAACACTCTCTCCTAGGACAGATATGATAGGATGCCCCAGAATTGAGAACCCACACATCTGAATGATGAGTGTGCTCATCCGCAACTAGGGCAATGTCTTCTTCAGAATTGGTGTCTCCTTCAGCAACAGCAGCAGAAACTGATTGTTTTTCCGATTGCTTCTTCTTCTTCGGACAATCAAATTTCCAATGTCCCTTCTCCTTGCAGTAATTACAAACATCATCCGGCTTTGCACCCTTCGACATCGGCTTATTTTTCTTTCCGCCGTTTTCCCTTCCCTTTCAGCTACTGGTGAACAGACCGGAAGGTTGTATGTCCGTACTTGTGCCGTTAGCCTTATGCCGTAATTCCCTGCTATGAAGGGCCGATCTGACTTCTTCCAACGACACAGTATCTTTCCCAACAATGAACGATTGAACAAAATTCTCAAACGACATTGGGAGAGATACTAACAGAATCAGGGCAGCATCTTCATCCTCGACCTTCACATCGATATTACGTAATTCTAATAACAAGTATTCAATTGCTCTAATGTTCCCTGAGTTGTGTACCTTCAGCCATTCGTAAACCGAATAGACGTTGTTTCAGAAGCAGCTTGTTGGTTAAAGATTTTGTCATGTACAAACTCTCCAGCTTCAACCACAGACCAGCAGCAGTCTCTTCATCCGAGACCTCCGTGATGACGTCATCCGCGAGACACAACATGATCGTCGAGTGCGCTTTTTCCTCTAGAATCGCCATCTCAGGAGTAACGACGGTGTTCTTGTCTTTCGAACAACGGCCCCAGAAACCTTGTTGTTTCAACAAAGCCGCATCTTGATCTGCCATAAACTGAAACTGTTCCTCCCTGTGAATTTGTCGATTTTCACGTTCAAAGCAGACATCTCGAATTCTCCAAGAACACCGATTAACCGAGAGGCTCTGATACCAATTTGTTATGCGGAATTCGATATAATACGAGAAAATATAAACGCAAAAACAAGACAACAGATTTACGTGGTTCACCAATAAATTGGCTACGTCCACGGGAAGAGGGGGAGCAGTTTTATTATGGAGAGGCAAGAACAGAAATTACAGAATAGGGTTTGCCATAGCGTCTATATATATTGCTAAGCTACGCCCTAACAGGCTTGGGCCCAACATACAGAATTGACAGATAATTAAGGGCCCAATACAACAACATTGTATACCGTCGGGCCGGGGGCGACTCCGCCCCCCCGTTCTTTCTGCTGTAACGGGTCCGATTCAAGGCATTCAACAAAGTTGAACAAGTGTACATATATAAAGCTAAAGTGTTATTAATTGGGCGTAATAAATAAATGTGCTCTTTAATTAACTTGACCTCATTTCATATTTATATGCTCCAACTCTGGGTATGCACAAGTAGAACTCTGGGTATCCAACTCTGGGTATGCACAAGTAGAACTCTGGGTATCCAACTCTGGGTATGCACAGCGAGACCCCCGTCCTTTCTGTTGTAACGGGTCCTATTCAAGGCATTCAACAACTAATATATAATTATTATTTTGATGATCAAATTTATTTATGCTTCACTAATATTCTTGTAAAACTTATTGTAGATGACCAAATTATTTATTCGAATACGACTTTAATTACAATAAACACAAAAAAAAATAGTTTAATTTTTTTCTTTAAGCTAAGGAATGAAGAAAAAAGACAAAATAAGAATAAGAAATTCAAATAATTATAATAAAAGAAGTCAAAAAATAATTTATATATGAAAAAAATTAAAATATACCTTGAACTTTGATAGAAGAATCATATATACCCTAAATAATTTTTTTAAAAAAACTAGAAGTAATAAATATAAACTTAAAACTAATCTTTTAACTTCCGTTAAATGAAGGGTATTGTGAGCCATTTTATAACGGCACGGGTATATGTGAGCCGTTTGTATAACGGTAAGGGCATATATGAGCCACTTTTATAACGAGGGGTATATCAGCTCCAAATGACAAAGTTGATGGTATA